>CAIGRH010219690.1:0-14397 GCA_903798295.1 Fraxinus nigra | reverse complement strand
TACATGTAGCATGATTGCATTCATAAGAAATAATATAAAACTATATTACTATAGAAATTGAGTTGTCGGTAACCAAATTAATTTATTTTAATTCTTTTAATATAAGAATGACCTGATTGTGCCATGGATTGAGACATCAATTATTTTTAGAATCATTCTTAACCCCTGTTTGTCTACCATTTTCAAAAACTCTGTTTTCTACAGTAAACATATTCACCCAATAAAATATTACACACACAGACCAATAAAGTTACTTTAAATTTCATCCTCACATTCTCTAAAAAATATTATTCATTATATCATTCTTGAGATTTTAATGGGCGACAAACACACCCTTAATAAAGATGCTAATCTTTTCTCGTCTTTAGCATTATTAAAAATCTTACTACGATTTTAGAGATAATGCTCGATTGTTCAAACATTAATAATTTGATTAGTTTTTCAACATAATCTCTTATTTAATGTAAACACGTTAAATAAAAAATCACAATGATTGACGAGTGAAAACAAATTAATCAACCAAAGTTTAGTCTAAACAAATTAGCAGTGATTTTTCTATTATGTATAAAACATCATATTAAATTTTATTTTCAATAAGTTAAAACTAAATGTTATAAAATATCTCAAAAGTTAGAAAATCATTTTTTTTATTTGCTTGACATTTAGGAGATTTGTGCCTCAAAAGAAATTCTTCGATTGAAAAACAAAAAGCACTTATTTTTCGTAGGGTTAATCCATTTATAACATAATGTGCGGGACCCGCGTGTATTTAAAAATTTCAACAATGTGATCCACATCCTCATTGTGAATAATAGGTAAAAGATTTTGTAAAAAAATTCGGTGCATGTAACATGATCTTTTTGTATATATCATGCTTTTTTACGAGCTTGACCTTCTCTCGTGGTAGAGGCCACTCGATGATTTGGGTCTCCAGTCAACTTTTAATCTTTATTATTAAGCCAGTATACAAATTTCAATTTGCTACGTGCTCTGATGGCTGGCAATGGAATGAGAATTTAGCAGCCGTTGCCGGCGGTGGCAGACAAATGAAAGTGAGCTAACTTTTGTAATTTTATGTGGAGGTGGAAAAGTATTAGGCTAACAAAAATAAGCCACTAGAGGGCTCTCAAGAAAACTTTCCTGGAGAAAGTGAAATGTTGTTTGACTTTATTCTGGATTCTCCACTTGTACTTGCAATTCTTAAGAATCTTTCAATTTTGAACCCCCATTTAGGGGTTGTTCACGGAACTATTACTAGTGCTGTGTTGACAGTATTCATGTGGATGATTTTTTATTTTTTATTTTTTCAATTGTCCAATCACACAATTATATGTGTATTCCGTGAAAAAATTTCCGTAAAACTTTTATGTATGTGTAGCGTGATTCCTTTTAGTGACCTATAACTTGGAAGCTAATTGAAGGCTAAGCATTAAAAGTTTTCTAAAGACTGAACTAGTGAAAGAATGTTAGTGGAAGTGTCTGTGGTAGTTTTATTCATATACAATGATAATTTGGCCAGCTTCGGAGGGGTTCGTGGATTAAAAAATGAATTTCAGAGCTTGGATTGTGAGTTTTTGTGCATAGATGAATGTGAAAAACAAAGAAGAAATGAAGAAAATAAAAATAAAATATAAGCACGTGACGTGCAAATTCACCTTGCCTAGTCGAGTAGATGGTTGAGTTGATATTCTTTACAGTTACACTTAGAATTATTTTTCGTGTAGACTCGTACAAAATAGATCCTTTTTACTTTTTGGGTCTATGGTGGGTGAAACATGAAAGAAAATTTTGTCAAATAAAATTCGTCGAGTAAATTATAAACTATTGCAATAGAGGACGACTAGCCGAGCAAATCATAGAAAGTCTGACTTCCCTTGATTCTCCAATTGAACCACTAAAAGCAAATTATGATTTTTTTTTATTTTTTATTTTTAGAGAACGTGACCCCTTGTCTACCTTCTCCCATTTACAGTTTTATTCGAAAGAGAAGTAATATATATATATAATCTTGTATACAGATTACTATGCACAAAAAAATGGAACTTGATTTAGAGTACTTTTTGTGGAATTCAGGTAGTTTTACATAGATACTGAGTTTTTAGTTTTATCTTAAAATGTCGGTCTAAATTGCTTTGAAGAACATGAAAATTTAACCCCAAGCCTACTTTTACTATCGCTTAGATAGAGAAAATAATAATAAATGTATAAAGGCTTGAAATAGTTATTTTAACAAGATTAAACTTTTAAAATGGAATTATTGGAATCCTAATATTCAATATGGTATGAGTCTCAAAAGTTTATGCGGGCAACAATTCATCTGAAACTCAAAAGAATTACCATTCTATCAAGGCATGTCAAAAGTTTAGGACCCGTTCTATAGGGATTAAAATTGAAAAATTAGTCATTATTGTTGACTTTTATTAGACGAGTGAGACCCAAAAATGATCATATTTTCAATTTTAATTAAATTTTAATCCCTACCAAACGGATATTTAATCTTGGACTGGTTTAGCCCATGTTCGGAGCTTATTCTTTCATCAAAAGAAAACATTATTTGACCGTTAAACTCCAAATTCGGTCACCATTTTTGACTGTGTCTCACAGGTGGGTCTCACTTTTTCAACCAACGATCATTTTTTTTTTACTTTGAAGTTGAAGAATAAACTCCAAACAAAGTCTTAATATAAAAATTTTGAGTAGTAATCTCTAAAATCACTTTGATTGGATATACTTTTCATGCAGTAAAACTTAAAATTATTACTTATTATACAAACGTGTTTTAGAATTTACAATTTATAAACACTGTCAAACATGCACCAAATTAGAGCATTAATATTTCATTAGTAGATCGCATCACGAGATTCCTCTCCTCCCACTCGAAGACTCGTGAAAGATTCTTTGAACCTAAGGACAGGGCCAAGAGACAAGTTTGAAACTCACGTTTTGTTTCGTACTTTCCCATTAATCATATCGTCATGTCTAGAGGTACAAATTACAATGATAGAACCCCGAACTTTGTGTAAAATCTCTATTTGGTGACGTACTTTTAATTTATCGCAATTATACCACTTAGTTTTAATTTACTTTCAGTTTTAATCACTCCATAAACCCGTGTTACCGAACTTAAATTATCGATCCTCCAGTCATAAATCCCAACAAAGTGGATAGCATATTTACTTAGAAATAGAAGAAATATCTGATTTATGTCTTTTATAATCTGGGTTGTCAATTACTCCATCAGTCCCATTTATATAAACTGTATTTTCTTTTTCTTTTTTAATCTCAATTATATATTTATGTTTCTTTATTGAAATTTTTTATTTGGTTCGTTTACTAGTATACTCTTATTTAATTTGCCTATTTATAATTAATTTTCCTTACGTAATCCTAAAATTGTACAAATGTAAAGATACATGTTCTTGTAAATTAAATCATTCAATTTCTGTACTACTTCCAACAATAATTTACTACTAATTGTTGATAATTAAATAAGGTTAAATTATGAAAGTTTTTGGCAAAAAAGTATTTTTTTTTCAATAATATTAAATATGATTTCTTAATTAGTGTGAAAAAAAATCAAGGACGGGTAGTATAAATTAATATAATTAATTAATTAAAAAATTATTCATTGGTATTTTATGTACTAAAGTGCCATGTTTGATTGTGTGCCTTCACATATAAAAATGGCAAAAACTTTTGAGAAAGGTGCCTTTTAAGACTTTAATCAAAACAAGTTCACTGGCCATAATTAATGACTGAAACTCAAAAGTTTTAACGAGGAAAGAATTAATAAGGGTCCCACATGCCCTGCTTTGAGCCTTGTAAAGGAGGTAAATCGCAAGTTATGCCTCTAAAGGTACAAGGTGAAACGCTACTTGTACACTTGTACTTACCCATGGCCAAATTCATATTTCAGGATTCGAACCCTTGACGCAGCACCTCAAGCAAAACTGAAGTTTTTCTACGTTCCCCTTTTACCACTTGGAGATGTGCCCTGGGGGCAACGAGGAAAGAATTAATAATTCCCTAAGAAAGACGTTTAAAGCATCGACAAAATTGAATAATAGTATGAATAAATAATTTATTTGCCTCACTTCTTAAATATGTCTAATTTAACGTAATAAAAATGGATAATTGCAGTAGCGGTACCAAACTTTTCATTTAATAGCAGACTTTACCCAAACTTTTCATTTGTATCACACGATACCAAGCCTTTCAAATATCGTGACTGTAGTAAAAATGGATAGTTTCTATTAGTTTGACCATTAGTTGACCAAATAATTGATCTTGACAATAATTTTGGCTATTTTTAAAAGATTACAATGATAACTTTACATTTTTTTAATAAAAAAATAACTAATCAAATAATTAAAATTAAAAATCAAAAACCAATTTCTTCTTCTCCATCCACCCCACACATACTAATCCCAACCTCAAAATCATCACCACCGCTGCCATCTCCTCCACCATCACCTTCATTCTCATCAACAACTATGTTTGGTAAGTGGTGGGACGGTCTATTCGTATTGTTAGTCAGCACAAGAAAATTCACATCTTTTCCCGCTCCTTGAATCTCATTTCTCTTATGACCCTTCTTCTCCAGATCAGAGGGTCAAAGTTTGAAGGTTTGTTGTGTAAAAGAAATAGGTTGATTAAAAAGTGAAAAATTATACATTGTTATATATATAGATATACTTTGTAAAGATGGAAGATGAAGCAAAGAAACCGAAAGAAACTGAAAATAGGGAAAGGGGTCATGGTGGTGATGATGGACACTCTAGTGAGGAGCAAGATCAACCAAATTACAACATCCACAAACAAATTTGAGGTGTGATTTGCATCTTTTTACTTTTAAAGTAAAATGGGTTTTTAGTGATTTAACCTATTTTTTGGTTGATTGCTTTTGGATTTTTGATTTTTGTCTACTCGAATTGAAACCCTTAACACTCCAAAATACATGACTCGCGTAAAGTCCGAGTCGAGTGGGCTCGTGGCTCAAAACCACCGAGGCGAGGCAAGGGTCGAACCCCCTTTTGGGGCAAAGGCTCAAGCCCGAGTCATCCCGTGTGGCTCAGCAAGTGACATGGGCAGGCTTGTGTTACATGGCATTTTTGACCTGGTGGCTCGAACGAACCGAGCCTTAAAAAATTAAGAAGTAGCTGCCTACACTTTGCAAGTAGTTGTCTCTACACGGAAAAAAAACCCCTAGCCGGCTCTGCCCGCTAAAGCTCGAGTCGAAAGTTTAGGTTGAACCTCAATTTTTTGGCCGAATTTTTGCTCAACTCGGCTCGGACCAAAAAATGGTCGAACGTTTTTTGCTTGAACCGAGCCCGAATTTCAAGTTTCGGCTCGTTAACACGGCTATCGCTAATGAAAACTTAAAAAGCAAATCCATGCATGTTGAAAACCTAAAAGCAAACCCAAAAAATGATCAAAATTTGCATTAAGAAAGAGGTCGTTTTTGTGAGTGATCCATGGGGTGTAGCCGGGAAAAGGTATGGCCAATGTCGATTGCCTCCAGGTTCCAGGTTCCATTTGACTGATGAAGAGCTTGTCAATAATTATCTCAGAAGGAAAATTCATGACAATTCAAATTCATCAAGTTTCTCCTTGAGAGGGGGAGGTGGAGGAAGAGAGAAGAAAAAATTTGTTGGGTGGTGAGAATGAACGTGACAATAGAGGAGATGGCAGTGGTGGTAATGGTTTAGGGGTGAGGTGGGTATGTGTGGGTGGATGGAGAAGAAGAAAATAGTTTTTGATTTTTGATTTTTAATTATTCGATTTTAGTTATTTTAGTATAAAAATGTAAAGGTACAATTTTAATCTTTTAAAATTAGTTAAAATTATTGTCAATGTCAATTATTTAGTTAACTAATGGTCAAACTAATAGAAACTATCCATTTAGACTTCAGCTGCGATATTTTGAAAAGTTTGGTATCGTGGTTGGTATAAATGAAAGTCTTGGACAAAATTTACTATTAAATGAAACATTAGGTACCGCTGCTACAATTATCTCTAATAAAAACTCATTGTAGTCACTTAAAGTCATCATTATCTTTTCGACAAAGTGTCTAGAAAGTCTATATATGAGTCTTTCATAATTGACACAAGATGGCCAGCCTCAAGAATAGTTATGCAACAATACAAATCATTTCAAAATTGAATCGGTACAATAATTCACATTAAGATTGCATACTTCAGGAAAAAACTTTCTAAAAAAGAAAGAATGACTGACTGACTGTGACACGGCTTCCGTCAACTCAAGAATCAAACTGAGAAACAAAAACATGTTCAAAAATTCAATAGAGAGAGATAAGTGAGCGAGATAAACTTTACATTCTTAAGCCCACGTTTGTTTACCATTTTATCAAATATTATTTTTTACAGTAAACAATCTCTATTACACGTTTACCAAATAAAATATTCTACACACAAACCAATAAAGTTACTTTAAATTTTAATTACATATTCTCCAAAAAGTACTATTCATTACATCATTCTTCTTCCAATAAATTTAACAGTATTAAGCTTACGTGTTACTAACCGAATATATTGATAATTACATTGGAGTTGAAGTTGTACCATGTTTTATTGTCCCGAATTACATTGGAGTTGAAGTTGTACAATGTTATTTGTATTTAAAAATCACTTTTTAGAAATTAATTAAAACTTACCTTCAAAGTTTTTTAGTGAACAAAATAATAATAATCTTGAAATTCATGCTAGAAAAAATAAATAAATTTAACTAATCTTTTCCATACAATATATACAAAACTAGCCTACTCAAAAGAAATTCAAGAAACTATCACTTCACGGGCGATGCCCCGTGCTGCCTAAATGATGATTAATATGAGCACTGATTAGACAGCACTAAAAATAATTAAAAATAATAATAATTATGCATAAATTAAACTAATTCCCCTTAGCTCAAGACTAAGAGAATTCTTTGACCCCATCTAGTGCCACTTTCACTTTGACGAATTTGTAAACGAATTGTGTTTGTTTTAGCTAATTAATTCACAATATTTAGTCCAAAGCTGTCTAATCATGCGGGTAGAAAAAAAAATACTTAATTAGTAGAAGCTATTTTAGTGTTAGAATGTGAAAACGTAATAATTACGATGATGCAACTTTGCTATTTGCATTCTGTTTCAATGTCATGTTGAACTGGATCTTGAGTCTTTTTCTTTGTATTTGGTACATTGAATTGTGTAAAAAAGAAAAAAATAAAAAATAATATTATGTCCCTTTTTGGGCCACTAGCTTTCTAAATTTGATAAAATTCAAAGTTTTACATGAAAAATTATGTGGATCAGCTGCATTTTAATGTAAATGTCACTGTAATTGAACAATAACTAAGCAGTAAGATTTCTTGACATTGATTAGGTTGGCATATATTTCAGAGTTCATTTTAGGGCATCCGAATAGCTTATCGGCCAAGACGGACATGACATGTTCTATACACAGTACTAGTCAACAACGGATAATGCAATGCAAAGCTTTGCTCAAACATGCCGCCTCTTAGTTTTGTGAAAACTCTCTTTATTCTTGTGAATCAACTAGTTTTTAATTCTATTTCTAACAAGCAAGTTCGTTAGCACAGGTACAGTTCATAAGCCATATTAAATATACTAGAAAAGTTGAAAAAGAGCAACTTTTTTTTTTCTTCTATTTTTATTGATCACAAATTGATATATACACACTGAAATATGATACAAAGGACTAAAATTAACAAAGACAACAAGGTGCACATGGCATCCACAAAGACAACAAGGTGCACATGGCATCCATCACTATAGATTTCCCTAGAGGAACTTACAAACACAATTTCTGCTGCTGCCTACTAAGTGGAAATTATGGATGTCAAACCTGAGCTAATCGCCTAAAAGCATGTTTGGTAAGCAGGATAGGACGGGACTGGAGAGTAATATGAATAAGAATTTAGCTTCATTTTTTTTATTTAATACTACAGTGTACCAAATATGCACTACTTCTTTAAAACAGGCCTTCAGCCTTTGTCTTTTTTTTTATCTGAAGGATTAATGGTAGCTATCCTTCTCAAGTTTTTGAAGAGTATAGCTTCACTCAGCAGTAGTTATTCTGATACTGATGTTGTCGGGAGCGGTCAAAGAATGATCGTCCTTGTATAATTCCACCATCTTCGTGAAATTTGTCGACCTACAATCAAATTTAGATTTGTCTTGAGACGATTATTAGTGCATAAACAGAGTAAATAAATAATCTGCTATAACGTTTACATAACGTCCAATCCGGGCCGGCTGTGAAAGGGGGTTTTGGCTGCCACCTCAAATAATGTTTCTCAAAACTTGAATTTATTCGTCTTAAGGCGGAGTAAACAAATGATTTATGAAAACATAAACCTAAACAGCCAATGCAGGCCGGCAGCGTAGGCTGGTTTTGGCTGCCACCCTCAATTTTTTATTTTCTCAATTCAATACTTGAATTTTGAAGAGTATTTGTTTGAACTCGAGCTTTTTCCAAAGGATAAAGTCAATTTCACACATAAAGATCCATCATAAAGTGGCTTAAAGCAAATAAATGTAAAACTTTATGATCATTTATATAATAGAAAGTTGGGGAAGAGAATATTACCCAAAGATCATCTTCTTCTTCATATCTATTACACACTGAAGCTTTGTGAGTTTCTCGTGCTTCATCGTTGCGTGCAAATCTTCCACGAATTCTTTGTCGATTGTCGGCCAGCGTCTTACGGCACACATACTTTCAAAATCACAAGAATAAAATACCAACCACATTTTTAGTTCAACCACAATTACCTATATAATAGACATTTGATAAATCAAGTCAAACGATTGACTTGATTGCTGTGTTAATATTACCTTAATTGTCCTGTTGAAGTTTCTTTTAGTTCTCTTTGCTCTGTACCTATCAATCCTTTCTTTCCTCTCTTCTGCAGAATACCGCCGGGCTTTAACATTTGCTTCTTCATTCAATGACTTTACGTTTGATAATGGACTTGAAGATGACAAATTTCGGGTTTGCATTTTTGCTTTCATCTTCTGGAAACAGAAAATTCAAAACATGATAAGATATAATCGACATAACAATGAAAGAACCGGATTAATAATTGCAGAAAATTCACACAGGTCCTTTAAAAGTCAACAGGTCTTTGAACCGTGAAAGTTTAAGCTTTTCAAAGAGTGGTTTAACATTCTATCCGAGCAGACAAAGGTCCTCAATTCAAGTATTTTCGTCACTTATTTATGAGAAACTGTGCATGAGTCAAGACTGTGGTAAAAAAATGAATTACACGGTGACGGCCAGCTTTTAGACGATGGCTCAATACGAACTGACCTGTAAATCTCCAGTGCTACAAACCCTTCTCATTTGACTAGGAGAGAAACTGCTTTCTGGGGAATTCAGCATATCATTTTGCAAATTTTGAGACTCAAAAAGATTATCAAATCGAGGTTGAAACAGAAAATTCGGTTCATTTTCAAAAGAATTGCTGCTATAACTCCTGTGCATGAACTTCACCGCAGATTCAGCAGCACCATCATAAATCTCATGCAGATTTGAATTTCCATAATCCGAGAAACTGTCAAAAGGGAATTGATCTTCCTTTGTTTTAACCTCTAAAACAAAATTCTCAGCATTTGTTAAATTGGACAAGGACAGATTCTCAAACTGAGTACTGGCAATTTGGTCCAAAGAATTGATTTCATCAAAAGGAATATTTTCTTGAAGCAAATTCAAACCATTTTTGGCATTTTCTTCAATTTCTTGGAAAATATCATGAAATGGGTGAATTGGAGAATCGGAAAATGGATAAGAAAACACTGGGTTTTCGAATACAAATAAATCAGAAGACATTGACAATTATTAATCTCCAGAACAACAAGAAAAACTCTGTTCACGCCTCTTGTGTGCGTAAAAATAAAGTTAATGCATATTGATGAAGAAAAAATAAAACATAGAACTAAAAAACCAAACGGGGACAATTTGAGGAGGCTGAATTTTTTAATAAGAACCCTTGTCCATAGCTGAGCTTGATGACAAGAATTCAATTTTCTTTCTCTAAAATTTTGTCACTTTCTTTCTCAAACAGACACACAGTGGGGTGGGGGGAAATTTGTTTTAAAAAAATATTTGCAATGAAAGCTCAAACTTGAGCTGCGGTATAAAAAGACAAGGATACTTTGTGAGAAGTACCTCAATTATTCATTATTTTCGAATGACCCCAAAACTTTAATAATAGTAGTGTTAAATATAGGATTTTGGTTGAGACTTGACGTAGACACGATGATCAATTTTTTAATGCGTTCAAAAAAATGTTAAAAAATTAGACAGTAAGACTCGATTAGCTCAGATCTCGGACTCGGAGTGGTGAGAATTGAATAGAAAATTAGAAAGACTCATATTTTTTTATTCAATAGACCATTAATTCTTTGTAAATGGTTTTTATTTAGATTTTAGAGACTAATAATAATATAAAGATGGCAAAATGCGTTGGGAAGGGACATGGATAAGGAGAAAAACATGATCTCCACCTCAACTCTTATATTTTATTTCATGTCTGTAAATATAAATTATATTAAAAAATAATAAATACTTTAATCTCCTTCTCTACCATGCCTCCTAGAAAATCTCCGATAGAATGGGGCGAATCCATTCACGTCACATTAGATTTTAATCCCTATTTTTTAGGTTAATATTTAGAATAATGCAATCTAACACTCAGAAATAGTTTATGTGACATTGAAAATTCACTTAAAGCTATCTAATGAATTAACGATTCATAACAATGGGCATTAGTGTCCATCTCTCGAATAGAGTGAGAGCGATTTGCAGTAACAAGAATTCTTGGTTGATTTGATGAGATATTGATGTCACATTAGAATATGTCGATTTGGTTTATCTTCAATAGAACTTTCTACTTGATCTACCTTTGTTTGTCAATGATTGCCGTTTCTACTTCTGAGAGACCTTTTTTGTTCTTCAATTGTGAGATGAGCCTGACACTAATAGGTGTGATGTCGTATCATGGAGGAATGCTCTCTAGGATGATGATTATATTCTTAAATCTTATGCTTAAAGTCATAGCAGTTGGGAGTCAAATGGCATGATCCGATAGGTATACCCTAATCTCATTGGACAAATTTAGAAGAACTTCGGCTACCACCTAGATTATTGCTAGATAGCGTTAGTCTAGTATTTAGTATTTTCCTTAATCAAACCGAGTGTTATCCCTTTGCAATATACTCTTTCAAACACTTTTGGGTTATGAATATCAAGCAAAGATTAAGCCCAGTAGTCTTAGTAAAGTTACCAAATTTTCTTAGTCCTAGTTACTGTCCAAATAAGGATTTGGCCTTTCGTTCCATCTGTTGCATATTCAACCTTTTGTTAGGTAGCCATTAAAAAGAATTTTTTTTTTTGGAAAAAATGAGTTTTAAAATAGTGGTTTTTAGAAAAATGTGGTTAAAAAAATAGATTTTTTTTTTTTCGATTTACTTGTAAAATATTTTATTATTTGAATGCATGATTAAAAATGATATTAAGAAAAAAAAAAAAAAAGAGTTTGATTATAATAGATGACAAACGAGGGTTCAAATCACCAATGGGCCATAAGTAATCGACTTATCAAAAAGTTAGGGATAAAAATGCACATGTATAATGTCATCTCTGTACAAGTCTTACCATTTTGACGCGCAAACAATACAGAAGTCTACCTATTGTTCAATGAGTTTTGCTACACAAGCATGCATGTATTTAAATAGATACACACTTGGCACATTTTAATTGGCAGTTTAGAAAAATAAAAGAAAAAAACTGCCAACCAAGAACTGTCATTTCGGCCCATGGAAACCGTTTATGCTGTTCAAATAACTTTTTCCTTATTCAATTCTCATTACGCGCCTACAAGGTCTTCACTTTAAGGCATGCTAAAAGGAAAAATGATTTTTCCATTTGTACAGAAAAATCCCTCAAAAGAAAACTCACATAAAGGTGGGCCCTCACGTGAAATTAAATATTGCCAAAAATACGGGACCCACCCGTGTGTGCGCGCGCACAGTTTCTGTACGCACAGCAAAACTCAAAGAAAAAAACGTCAATATTCTTCTGAAATGTAATTTTAGCTTGACCTGGAGTGGGAACAATCATTCCTCTCTCGGAGGTGGCGAATTGACTAATTGAATTTTGTTTTTGCAAATAATAATAGATAAGCAAATTTTGTTAATTGAATAATCCATTGAGAGAGAGAAGTACTTAATTAAGTTTGAAAATTATGCAATGCAAAATAAATTTTCGAAATAACGTAAATCAAAGAGAAAAATGTCGATATTATCAAACAAAAAACAATTTTGTTTTCTTATTTTCCAAATTCAAAATAAATAAATAATAACGCGTAAACAGTGAGCAAATTCGAAAATTCCATAAATACAAGTCAAAATATTAAAGTAAAAATTAGAAGATAAGTTAAGTCGCCCCGCGTTGGATTCGTCGAAATTCCGAGCCAAGACCCAGCTCACGACTTTGCAAGTTGACCTTTTTAGCGTAACTCTAGAAACTCTGTCTTCATCTTCACCATTTTCAGAATCTGAGGAGCAGATCTTCCTTTTTATTCATAATTTTAGGAGAAGAAGCGAAATGGCGAATCAAGAGCACGTGGACAAGTTGAAGCTCCGACAGAACTATCGTAACCTATGGCACACCGATCTGATGCGCACTACGCAAAATGATCCTCCATGTATACTCTTTTCTCTGTTTTTTGTGCAACAACTTTTTTAATTTCAGGAAAATGGAATTAAGTGTTTTTTTTTTTTTGACTTTTAGTTTTATTTTTTGCGGTTTGCAGATTGTTGCTTGGCGTTTTGGTGGTAAGTAAATATGATCTGCTTTTAAGTTTTGGTTTTTGGTCTGATTAGATCCTAGTTTTGAAGTGCTTGAATGTGGATTTGGTGTTCATAGTTTGATGTATCTGATTTGAGAAGTGAGATTACGTTATTTTTTTTTTTTTGGGATCGAATTTGGTACTATGTGGACTTATTAAAACTAGGATTGACTTCTTTAAGGAATTTAATTCCCTTTTATGAAATTCAATTGTGAATTCATTGTTTTTGGCGAGTTTTTGGTTTGATGGACTATACCAGCATTGAGTATCAAAAATATCAAGGTCTTGTTAAAAAGAAAATTATTATTGTTGTTTTCTTCTTTTTTATTTCACTCGGATTTTATGTAGTGATAGAAATAAAATGCGTGGGGACATGGATTAGTTGGGATGTGATGAATGACGAGCATCAAACAAATATATTTGTATCCAGAAATTGAATCTGATCTTCTGAACTATTTCTGCTCAAGTAGTAACATGACATGACATGGAAGCTAAGCTCATGGAATCAGAAAGATTAAAAAAAAATTGAAGCTGCTGCTATGTTTATGAATCTCGCATATGGGAGTTTATATACATCTGCAGCTTCTTTTAAATAAATGAGAAGGAAATGAGAGAGAAGTTCCTATTCTCTGTGCTACTCTTTTTGGAAGGGAAGTAAGAAAACTCGAAAGAGAAAAACCACAACCTGAAAATTTAGAGATCAGCATGTTTCGGTTGCCTGCTAATTTAGCAACAAACAACTCGTTCACTCATCGTTGGTCTAGTTCTTACCTGATGTAGAACTTACATTGCCTGGTATTGGTGGAGATTTTCGGTTTTCAATGAACTTATGGAAAAAAAACTTCAAGAAGTTCCTTAGTGGTTAAAAAAATTGAGAATCTCATTCTGTGATCCACTTTGCCCTTTATGAATGGGTTGGCTAATTGTCTACTATGTTTCTTCAACATGAGATAGACTTTATTGAAAATATGATGCTGGTAGCTGAAACAATTAGAATTCTTAGAACAATGTATTTAAACAATTATGATTAGACCTTGTTCGGTAACTCCAAGTGAGATTTGCTCCAAATATTTTATGAAATTCAGACGACTCGCATTTGAATTAGATGTTTATATAACTATATGATTGGAAATGATCAAACGATACCAAACAAACTTTGAAAGTTGCTATAAATGTTATCTAAAATTTTGGGTTCATGATCTCTGGAACTTTTCATACGCTTGTTACCAGTAATCTCTTGCTTAAAATATATTGAGTGAGATTTATTTACGAGTTCTATCTGCAAACTTCAATTTTGGTGTCCCTTACTCTATATAAGTGTAGCATGACTCTTGGAAAGTGTTGCGTTCTATCTGTAATACTTCACTGTGATACCCTTCTCAGAATAAGTATAGCATGAGTGTCAGAAGGTGTTTCATTCAGTTTAATTCGTCTTGGAGGAGACTCTTTTTCTTTTTTTTTTTACACCCTTTAGGTAAATCATTGAGATACTTAAGAGTAAATTTAAGGTTCTGAAAACC
>CAIGRH010219671.1:0-10494 GCA_903798295.1 Fraxinus nigra | reverse complement strand
GGTATACCACCGCATCAATTAGTGGTGAAGATTAACTGTCCTATTATATTACTCCGAAATATTAATCCCACAGAAGGATTGTGTAATGAAACAAGATCAATATGTAAACACTTTGAACGTAATGTCATTTGTGAAGAAAGTGCTAGTGGAGAATATAGTGGCAAGAAAGTGTTTTTGCCACGTATTCCTTTTATACCACTTGAATCTAATAAAATACTATTTCCATTTAAAAGGACAGTTTTCAATACATCCATGCTTTGTAATGACTATAAACAAATATCAAGGACAAACTTTAGAATATATTGGAATATATTTTTTAGAACATGTGTTTTCGCATGGACAATTGTATGTTGCATTATCAAGAATAAGGACAAGTGTGTGTGTGTGTTAAAATTCTTGCAAAACCAATATTATCCAGTCAAATCCATGCTCAGTGCACAAAAAATGTAGTTTACCATACTTCTTCTTTACCTTACTACATTTACCATCACATTGAAAGTTTTATATGTAGTTATGTAATTTTCTTTTTTTACTTCTTCTTTATACCTTACTACATTTACCATTATACATTACATTTAAAGTTTAATATAAGTCTTATTATACAACAACCATTAATATATTCAAATTCCATGAATAAACCCATTCCTATCAATAAACATGTGAGATTCTAGCTAGACTTAAAGTCTTAATCCATTTTCATCTCTTTTTTCATACCAATTGTTATAACCTATTATTTACTTCCATTTCTTTTGAATTGTTTATAAGAAATGTAAGATTGAAAATTGTTGTTTCCATCCAACAAGCATTTCCTAAATATGTTCTATAAGGTTAGCTACTCTTATATGCTATAGTTTCATTTGTTTACCAACTTAATTTGGAGACTTTTAACTCGCAGTGTAGTTGTCAATGATATCAGGGAGTGATTTGACATATATCAAACAGTTTAAGAGATATCTTGAAAGTCATTTTAAACTGAAGGTTTTGGCAATTCTAAAATACTTTCTGGCTTGGAGTGACAAGATCATAAAAATGCATTACTGTCTGCCAACTAAAGTATGCATTAGAAGTGTTTGAGGATGCTAGTTATTTAGGGCCAAAGCATGCTATCTTCACATATTGCAGAATTCTAAACTAACTAAGGATGAGGGCCATTTCATCGTTAGTAATGTACATGAGATTGATTGGAAGGTTGCACATGTCTGCCAACTAAGTATGTTGAGGATGCAGGCTATTTAGGGACAGGGCCGACTATGTTTCCATGTTGAAGAATTTTAAGGATGAGGGGAGCCATTTCATGATCCAGGAAGGCTGTTGTAATTGAAAATTACAGGCAGAGCAGCACAGGCTTTGAGATATGTGAAAGAAAACCATGGTTGTTGCACATTTTTCTTTAGTGTTGGATATAATCAATTGAAAATGTAATATACAACAATAATATTATTTACTAGAGCTAGACTTGGTGACTTCTCATTTCTCTGGTTTAAGTTTAGACGATTGTTGTACTAGGAAAGATGAAAAAGTTCATGCCTTTCTGCTTTTAGAGATTTTTTTGGTTATAATGAATTTGTGAAAACTTCTTTACTATACCTTCTCAATTCAATGCAAATGAATGGTTGTTTCATAAGAAGAGTATTAACCATTCAAATGTTAGTTGTAGAAGAAGAGAAGAGGAAAAAAATAAAATAAAATAAAAAAAGGAGAGTGTCTCAGTGCTGCATAGAAACACTCGGAGACGTTTTTTTTCCATGTAAATAAACTAAAAATACAATTAAAAATGAAATTAGTATATAAAATATATATCCTATTTTTCTTTATTTATATACACACACACACTTACAAAAGTCGAGATAGATTGTGAATATATATCTTATTGAGTTTTTCCCTTTTTCACGGAGCTACGGAGTGGTGCACGGACACCCTCCCATCCTTGTCATGTTTTCTAATAGTTTAGTATAATTTAATATAGTTTACTATGATTTTGGGTAGATGTGATTGCACATTGTTGAAAGTCATACCTAAATCAATGTCTACCAAAACATTCATACTTTTCTTGTGCAAGTAGAAATATTTTTCAGTACTTTGTATCTGTATGCACTTCCAGATTGATTATATAATGCAATTTCCTTCTCTACACAACACTTTGTGTTTCCTCATCCTCTCTTCTATATTTCCATCCCCAAAGGTAAGTTCACATACAAACAAGATGTTATTTTAACATATTTTCATGATGATTTTAATATTTCTAACTATGCTTACTTCTTCAATTGATGAATACAAGGAAAATGAGTAAGAAATACAAAACCATCCCAAATATCCATCCAAGCCAAAGTGATTGGATGCCAAAGTTATTGTAGCGGAAAAGAGTTCACCCAAATCGGCTAGAAATGGTTCCACCAGATACTTAAAAATGACATTAATAGACACTAAGGTATGTTGTTTCTTATATATTTAAGGCATAGTTATAAATAATATACTCTCTGTTTATTTTTTCCCTTTTGTTATAAAAGGGAAATAAGGTGCAAGCTACAATTTTCGATCCCAGCTTATCAGCTCTTGAAGATCAATTCATTCTATCCAAGACATATTTGATATCTAATGCAACATTTAGATACACACCACCATAGTTTAAGGAAACCATAGGTAAATTCCAAGGGACGATCTCTGGAAAAACCATAATACAAGAGATTCGGGAAGACCATGGTGCACTACTGTCTTCTACATATGTGTTTACTCATTTTCATCAAGTGCAGGATTACATGGACACAAACACAGACATTTGTAATTTCTAATACCTTCCTTTTCCATTATTACTACTTATTGTTTTTATACATACACCTACTAATTATTTATTTGTTTCTTTGCCAATTTCTTTAGCTATCCTTGGAGCAACTATTGATATTCAACCAAAAAGATTGATTCAAACTCACTTTGGATCGCAATCTTATGTTCAAGATGTCATTCTTGTGAATGATCAATTTGTACATCTACTTAGTTTATTATATTTGTATCTATCTATCTAATTAGAACAATGTATAGTTATTATAACTTCTAATCTTTTTTCCACAACTTTCAAATAGTAGTGTTAACCATGTGGAATAGTTTTGTGGAGAGAGAATGTACTCTTATTTCAGATAACTTAACTAAAAGACCAATAGTTGTTGGAAAACAACTTAAAGTATCATCGTTCAACGGTAAGCTTTACATAAATATATTCATTCAGTCTTTCCTTACTTACAAATTCTCACTTAATTATTACAACGGGCCTTTCAATATCCACAAAGCCAAGCAACTGTTTCATCATTGATCCTCCGTTTGAACAAGCTACTCAATTGAAGTCTTGGTACTTGGTCTTAAGCTTTTCTTCCTTTGCTATAGTTTTACAGCAGTAAATAAAGCATATTTGTTTGCTATAGTTGTTAGAGTTAAATCATTACTCAACGAAAAAAAACTTTAGCAATTTATTCGTGTTAGAGTTAAATCATTACTTAACAAAAAAAACTCATTGTTTTAATCAGTTTTTAGGTGTTTAGTTTGATTTACTGTTTTAATCAATCTTATATAAAGGGTGGATACAAATCTTCAAAAGCTCAATGACATTGTAACTAAAAAGTGTTATCACGAATTGACTTCTCAAGGGCATCTGTTCCAAAAGAAGACAAAATCACCCAGATTAGAAATATAGAGGGTCTTTTACTTGTGGTGAATGGTTCTTATATTAAATATTTACATTGTATAGTTTCCTCCTATTCCTTTTCCAACTTATTTTTTATTCTATTATCATAGCAAAACTACTTCTGGATAAGAGCAAAGGCAGATATCGCGTATCATGATCAATCATTCTCGTATATATCTTGCAACAACTGCAATAAATCTACTTATGTTGATTTCAACGAAATACATTGCTGTTCATTCTGCAAATATTCTCAAGCTCGTGCTATCCCAAGGTCATAATGAATTTAAAACAATACATGTTTTTCACCTCTTATATCATCTATCAATTGTATATGAATACTATGTTTTGTTAATAATAGAGCAAGAGCTTTTATCAAATTTCAAAACTCACCGGGATGTATTCATGCTACAATGATAGGAGATCCTGCTGAAGTTCTTACAATGCTCCGCACTCATGTTAATAAAAGAAATTACTCAGGTTGATATCTTAATATAAAAATATTAAAAATATATTAAGTTGTTGTTACTCTATCATACATTCATTTACATTTACATTATTAACATCCACTTATATTCTCAATACTGTCTTTTTTTCCCAGGAAACAACTCTTCCAGAATCAATTCTCCCTTTACGAAATGAAGACTTGTTTTTCTATGTCATAGTTGTGAAACAGAAAAATGGAAAAAATACGAGTACAATGTCAACTTTGTTATAAACTCATCTTCAACAATAACAAAAATTTCACATGAAAGCGTTGATGAAAGCACATCCCTAACTCTATTGGCTAAATCACTGCATTTCACATGAAATGACATTAGCAAAGAAAGAATTATGTTTTGCTTCCAAAGAAGATGAAGATGAAAAAGATCTTGGTGGCAAAGTGAAAGCAATTGTAGCAAGTGAATCAGCTGATGAAGTTGAAGTTGATGAACTTACTGAATGATGGATGATGCAAAATGTTAAAGCATTGGGTGGATAACATTCGATGCACCTTGAACATAGTTTTTGTGAAAGCTAGATTTAGTTCTTACTTTTGTCTCATTCCAATTAATAGAATTTGAATTCTACTAATGATGCTGATGTTTAGAATATTGATTTTGTATTTAGTTATTCAACCAAACATCATTCGTAGTTTGGTTCTATAACTATTGAACATCTTTTTTGTATTTAGTATATATCTAAGTAATGCTTTGGTTCATGTCTATTTGAATTTTCACAGCTCTCTTGTGTAGTCAGTATATTTAAGTAATAGTTTCATTGATGTTCAGTATATATTTAAAATAGTATATTCATTTGAATTTTCATCACATGAGCTCTTTGCCTTCTGAAGGCATTTTCAATGAAAACCGATTTTGAATATTAATTTTTAACAAAATTTCCATTAAATAGCTTTAACATTAATTATAACTCCAACTTGCATTCACACTTTCACCTACCTACTCAACTACCCACCCAAACATTTACACGTCCAATTTTCAACCAATTCACTCTCACACATTTACAATCACCAATTCAACATAACATTCACACAGTCAACTATCTATTTGCAATTCATTTGGTTCAGCCACAACCACCGGCACTCGAGAAGGTAAGTTATCGTCCCCTTTTCTCACCTAGAATATGTAGGCAAGGGTATGTCTCCGTGCACGGAGACACTAACTGTGTCTCCGTGCGAAATGGAGACAGGATCCGCGTCTCCGTGCACAACGGAGACACGGTCTGTGTCTCCGTGTGAAATGGAAATAGGATCCGCGTCTCCGTGCACAACGGAGACACGGTCTGTATCTCACGGAGACATAGATCGTGTCTCCTTAGGTAGCGAAAACACCCGTGTCTTCATGCACAATGGAGACATGGATCGTATGTCTCCCTTGCGCACGGAGACATGCACGCCTTGTCTCTGTGCGCAATCCGGTGTACACGAAGACGCACTCAAAATCTATTCAATTGTGTTTTTTTGGTTGTGAAGATGTCCAATTCATTTTCCTGTATTCAATTGTGTTTCTTTCATTATGCATTGTGCAGATGTCTTTACAATATATACTATCTTCAAATCAATGGTTTTCTACCACAATCACTCAATTTTCAAATTATCGATATTTCAAAAATTTTGTAGAGCTGATCAATGGAGATGAACAAGCTTCTTTATTGTGTAGTAATTTTCCTGAATTTATATATGGAATCATCTATAAAGCAAAGGAACACCAACAATTTAGTAATAAATTAGTTCATGAATTCATAATGAGACTTGTAGATTGTGGCAAAAATAATGAAGTTTAGGTGAAATTAGATAACCATTTGACACGCTTTAGTCTGCAAGAGTTTTGTCTTATCATAGGGTTACCTTGCCAGGTATCTGTTAATCTTGACTCCAATAATACTCGACTTAGAAATCAATATTTCAATGGTACAAAGAAAATTAGCATGACAATGCTTTTTGAAGCATTTCATCTCTGTGAACATCAAGAAAATAAATTTAAGCTCAGGTTAGTGATATTGGTAGTGTGTTTTGAAACCTATAGGAAAAACAATTCATTATAGAACTCTAGGCACGATTGAGGAGCTTAAAAACTTCCTTGAATATTCGTAGGGCCATACATCATACTTTGTTTTATTAAACTCACTGCAACAATCCCAACTCGAAAGAGTACACAGACTGCAACAAAATGATGAAGATGAATGTAAATATGCATTGCATGGATATCCATTTGCATTCCAGGTAGGGGTGCGTGTGGGTTGGATCAGTTGTTGATCCAACCCAAACCCAATCCAACATCGTCGATTTGTTCGAAATTCAACCCAACCCATGTAAAT
The DNA here is from genome assembly GCA_903798295.1 of Fraxinus nigra. Lineage (NCBI taxonomy): Eukaryota > Viridiplantae > Streptophyta > Magnoliopsida > Lamiales > Oleaceae > Fraxinus > Fraxinus nigra. Next base: position 4,007 of record CAIGRH010219671.1, on the reverse strand, counting down.
GTTGAAATCCAACCCAACCCAATTATGTGTCGGTCAGGTTGGGTTAGATTGGTCGGTTTGTATCTATCATTTCTATTAATAAACAAGGTGGGGGTAAAAATCAACACTCCAACGAAATGGTAGAAATTCCTCCCTGTATAATTTATGAAGATTCCAACAAATTTCAAGAGTAACAACACTTTCATTTTATTTAAATCTTTTTAATTTGATCGAGAATTGAACATCATATTTTACCCAAGAAAAGTTAATTGTACATTACAACTACATACGACCAAAAACATTTTTCTGATGTTTCATGGAGGGATAGTAGTTACCAATTGAAAGTTGAAAAATTATTATATTTGATGTGGTTGTAATGCAATTAACATAGAATCAGTTAACAATTGTTTATTTCCTCTTGCTAAATGGCCCCGATACAACTCCAATTTCTTTATCACTTGGAAATTCTACGAGTTACTGAGGATTTCTTTGCTTCTACTTTAATAAAGCAGATATTGGAATTGCAGTGTAGCTGATTTCCAGATTCATAAGGCACTCTCTTACTATTCATGTGCTTAGATTCATTGCTGGAGTTTTCTTAACAAGGTATGGCACGTTTCCATTCTCTAACTTTTATGAAGTTTCGAGTAACGACACTATACGAGGATCTAAAAAGGGACAAATTAAGATCGGCTATTACTTGATAAGATGTAATTTTCTCCATTGCAATCATTTGTGTCTTTGAGCTTAGCACGTGATTATGTTTATCATGGAAAAATTAGAGAATAAATGCTAAACTTGCTTTATACATCAAATTTGAGGAAGTTGTAGTAAATTTTACTGAAACCACAAACTTGTAAGACCCTTAGACCGTTTACTTATAGTCAGTTAGTTGGGACACGTGAACTCGTGCGTACTGATAAATTGACAAAAAATCTATTTTTCTTATTTGTCGGGTCGGGTTGGGTGGGTTAACCCATAACTCGACCCAACCCAGTCGAGTCGGTTCGGTTGGGGTCGGTCGATTGTTGCGTACCCCGAATTCCAGCTATTTTCTTCTACTCTTTATTTTTCATATGTAAAGTTTATATATAGTATCTAATCTTTATATTCAACTATCTTTTAGTATTGGATATACGAAACTTTTCCACAAATTGAAGAAAAAATTGGACGTCGTAATTCAAAACAGCACTGACTCCAAGAATGCACAGATGGAAGCCGAATAAATTTTTAACAGAATAACAGTTAAGAAATTCTTGGCTACCAAAAAGGTGATTTGATTATACCTCTTTATTCCATTAGATTATGCATTGTGAGGGGAGAGATCAACAATGTAGCACAGCAAATTGGCACTGATACTCATCCCATGACATATACTTCAGTTAGAGTTGGCCCAAGTTCTATTGGCTGCAATTATGTGACTAAACAAGAAATTGGGGATATGCTCAACATAAATAGACAGCATACTAGAGAAGACATGGATGAGATGTTCAATGTACATAGACAACATGTGGTATCAGATTATCAAATTTGTGCAACAACTTCAAAACAGACATCATTGAAGAATCAATGAACCACTACCAAACAATTTTTCAAAACCAACAAGAATTGTTTCAACAACAGCACAACTGGCAGCAAGACCACTTTCAACAACACCAACAGTCCCAACAACAACACTATCAAGACATGCAAACTTACTTGGATACCAGTTTGATTTCAGTAACATCATATATCACTGAAGAAAATAGTAATATACTGAATAAGTTATCGGAGTGGCAATCGAACATGCAAGTTGCTATTGCTCGTCTTCAACGGGATGTTCCTCTCCAAAGGACATCAACGTCTAAACAACAGGTTGAGGATGTTGAAAGGTTGATGAAAGAAAAAAAAAAGGTAAAGGAAAGAAAATACAATCTTCAAAGAGTTATCCTTTAGATGACTATCATATGGAAAGATACACAGTAATTAGAGATTGGGTAATAAAAAATCTATCCAAGTAACAAACTTGAACATTATAATTTTACTTCTATTTATTCCAAACTAATTTAAATTATGTTGTGCAATGCATATTGGGACGATGGAACATGCAATTTGTACAAACGAGAGACACTGAAAGCTATAATGGATACAACACAAAATATGAATACTGTAGTTAGTAAACTTCATTCATCTTAAAATATTTCATTACATAGTTAATATATTTAATTTACATTTATTCATTACTAGAATCTTGAAGTAGAGTTCACACTGTTGAGGTGGCTTATCAAAGACGGTTGTAGTCTCGTTTCAAAGGAGTATGCAATTCTAGATTTCAGATTCAAAATCGAATGCAATAACCAATGGATAATGATGAAGTGCAAGTCAATGTTCGCTGCATGTCATTCCTTTAGAAGAATACATAAATGGCAACATACCAATAGTTGGTCGTCCGTAGATAATATGCAATTATCTATTAATTTCATGTTCATATCCAGACAATGATTGATACCTCTTTCTTGTAAATATCTGTGAATGGAAATTTCAGATATATGATTGTAGCCATAGTATTCATAAACCATAACAAGTCATGTAATGTGTAAATCCAATATTAAATGTGGTTCAATATTTGTTACTGTCTTCAAAATTTTCCATCGACAGAGATATAAGGAAAAATAGAAACAAAATGATGGAAGTAGAAATCATACCTTACATGCCATGTGCAAATAATGGGTAAGTATTATATCTATTGTTTATTATAATATTTTGTTTTGTGCTTACATTTATATTAGTCATTTAATCAAACATAAAACGTTTTTCTCATAGGCCAAACTGTGCGATTTTTTGCTGAAATATATAGAATGTTTTATTCTTGGACATCCAATAAAATTAGTTTCTTCGGACAAAATGACTATATACAGACGAAAAATTGCAGTAGATATTTGCTGTAATAAATACTTTATATATCCTCCTTCGTGATGCTGATGCTAATGGATGAACATATTTGTGCAAAAATATACAACATTCAAGCTGCACAGACACAGGTAACATATGAAATTAATCCTTCATGCTTAAATGTCTACCTCTTGGAATATGTAATTAAGGCATTACAGCTTAGAAAACTTCTATATCTGTAATTCATTTATTTCGTACTTATATTTTTTGTGTTTGATTTGTGTTGTCACATCTCAACCTAGATTCATAAAACGTAAGCAAGTAACATTCTCATGGAATCTCCTGCCATGCTCTTCTTGATGTAGTAGTTTATGTCTGCTATTTTTCTTGTTCCGTCGGTGCATTTAGTTGTTTTCTTCCTCATTTTCCTTTTTCAGTGTCTTCTGGGTTGGGTAGATTATTCTTACTTCTTATTGGCGTCCTTTCCTTGATGGTTTAATCCCCTGGAAAATGGCATCCCTGCTAATTTAATGTGTTTTTTGCTTTAGCGAACGTGCACTGGCTGTGGCCGCAATGCAACTAACTTCCCTGAGGTATTTGTGGGTACAAGGATTTAGGTCTGTGAATCGTCTAGATCTCTTAAAACCACAATGCATCCGGCAGTTCAAAGACTAGCCTTCTTGCTTGGCACTTGGAGAGGCCAAGGCGAGGGCAGTTTCCCCGCTATCTCCCCTTTTACTTATTCTGTAGAGCTCAACTTTTCTCTCTCTCCCAACAAGGTATTCTCTAGTTCTTTTTCCCTTTGACAAATGATTCATAATAATTGAAATTGCAGAGTTCCATAATTGATTTTGTTTTCATTTTGGTTATGAATGTGAAGCCCGTTATAGCCTATTCTTCGAAGACTTGGAAATTGAACACCAATCAACCTATGCACGCTGAAAGTGGATATTGGAGACCCCAAATTGATGGGGACCATTGAAGTTGTAATTGCCCAGAGCACTGATCTAGCTGAAGTCCAGGTACTACTTAGAAATGCTATTTTTGACACGAACCCGTGGAAATATTGTATATAGAATTGTAATTTATTTTCATAAATTCAATAAAAACTAAAAAGAACTATTTTAACGTTAATTCGAACTCTTAAGTCAAGACTT
>CAIGRH010219666.1:0-12514 GCA_903798295.1 Fraxinus nigra | reverse complement strand
AATATAGGTTTCTTCATGTACCATCTGCATAGCACACATTATGATCTTGTGAGTGAATTTTAACTGTATGTGCGAGATTAGTGATGTCGGTCATCTGTTGATGAAGTGACATTGAATATGAATTGACCTTTAACTAGTTAACCCGAGCTATAGTATATTCCCTAAAAAGAAAAAATGATTCATCTTATACTCTTTTTCGAAACCTATTTGACTCAAGCAGTTAAGTCTGCTAGGTTTCTCCAGACCTAATGCCCTATGGTCATCTGACTTGGAATCATCAGCCCAAAACTTGTTACTGGGTCATCTTAGTAGCTTAATGGAGAATGGTCTGCTTATAAGATGTGGAAAGAATTATATATGCTTAAATTTAGGAGGAGAAAAGATAAATTTACATGAAATTAAAAGTTGTATTGTTAAATAGGCTCTAGTGTCTTTGATTTGATTTTCATTAATAGAGGAAAATACTTATTCTACAATGATATTCAGTATGTCATTTCTCACAAATTTAAAGTTTGGAGTTTTACTCACAGGAAATTAGTAACACTTTTTACACATAGGTTACTTGCACAATTTCATCCATTTAAACTTGATCTAAATGTGTGGGAAAGTTTTTATGATAATAACTTACTTGTGATCAATTGTATGTTTGAGTTATCATAAATGTTGGATTGTATGCCAAAAAAGTGCTATATTTTGAAATTTTCAAAAAAATATGTGCTATTTTTGTCAACACTTTTTTGCCCACTTGGCATTGAGGCATCGCTCAAGCGTCAAAAGCATAGGCTCTATCATTAGCCTAGAGCTCGCCTCTCGCTTGAGTGACAACCTATATATTTGAATTGCATATCATAGAATCTGAAGTCATTTTTTCGAATCCCACTTTCTTCCTTCTCACTTTTCTCTCAAAATCCGTCTCGCCCAAGTATAATTTGGCACTCCATCAATAAATTGAAATATTTGCATAATTCATAGTAACTTCTAACATCTCTAAACTGCGAATTTCATCTTATTAAAGGTAAAATTTGCGAAATTCGAATTTTCTTTTCTTGAAATTTTTGGGATTTTTTTTTATTTTTAATTTTTGCATCAATTCATATATCTACACTGCATGCGGAAACTATAATGGGTTCTCATGCCTCATTGTATCATTTTTTTTCAAAAATAAATTCGAGCTTAAAGCTAAAACTCGAGTATTAGGGTTCTTCATGATTTTGGAGATTTTTCTTAATTTTGGATTCATTGTTGATGGACAATGTGATATGATTTAGATTTTGGCTTGATTGTGTGGTGAATGTGTTGGATTTACCATGGCTTAAAAGCTTCTTTGCATTAAGAAAGTGTTATCGCGCGCCACGCTTTTGATAAAATGTCATATTAACATTCTTCGTCGATTATTGGAGTCATATTTGATGAACACGTCATATTCACTCACATTAACACAATTTTGTTCTTACATAGCCCAATTGGCATGTTTTTGCTTTGAATTTGACGTTGACACAATATCACACATAGTTGTCCTCTGTTGACCCGACATCAAGGCATTGCATTACGTAGTCAAGGCATCATGATACCTCCATCCTTGCATCGCACAGCTTTCGGCCATGATTTACGTCACTTAATTAGTCACCTATGTTTATAGGTTATCTAACTTGGAATTTCATCTTCTGTGCTTTAGACATGTTTTTGCATCATTTGACGTGCCTTCACCTATTTTGCATTGATTTTCGTGCATATGACATGTTTTTCTCGATTTCGATACATGTGGACTATTTGTGCATTATTTAGCGTGCATACTGCTTTTTACCTCGTTCCACATGCATTCATTCATATCATTAGTTAGTTTTTCAACGAGGTACATAATATCCTTAGTTGTATCTATTGATGTGTTTGTATTGCACACTTGTCATAGATGCTGCTTAAAAAAGCGAAGACTATTGCACATATATCTAGAACTTTGACTTTCTACAGAAGGTCTCGTTTCATCTCTTCTACTGCCCAAATGTCTTAGGGATTCAGTTTTCTTTGCGCCCTATTCTGGTAGAGTATAAGATAGTACTTTCTGATCTTATCCCCAACATTGCTGGCATCTTCGCTTCACGTGGATGGGAGCCTTTACTTGTTGACTTGTCTCCCACGCCTAATCTCCTTGTCCAGGAGATCTATGCTAATATTCAAGATATTATGGTCGAGTTTTAAGGTCTTTCTTAAGGGTAAGACACCAAAGATCAGTCCAGATGTCATATCTAATATTGTTCAAATTCTTCAGGTTGTACATCATTTATTTATCTATCTATCTGCTGAGACTGTTCCTTCTGACTCTCTTGTTAGATCGACTATTTTTAGTACCCCTTGGAAGGGGGTTCGACTGCGATCCGTACTGGATCCATTCCTACCGATCAACAGATTTTGCAGCACATTGTGTGCACAAATTTGTGGCCAGTTTCACATACCTCTTCCCTGCCCATGGATAATGATATATTTCTCTATGCACTCTTACATGACGACTCTATAGACCTTCATACTTTCGTCTGCCTCCAGATCTTGAGTACCTTTTGTGTGACTGGCACGAGGATTGGTCTACCTTACGCATGTTTGATTCATCGTTTTGTGTAGCTCTTGGGGCTACTTTTCCTGATGGGACTACGGGGAGGGTTTCCCAACCTATTAGCCAAACCACTATTTCACAGAGTAGGTCTCATGTTCCTTCATCTTTTGCTCTTAGTCCAGATTTGATCCTATTGATGGCCTACTTTCTATTGACCTCTCTGATATTCTTCAATCTCGTTCTAATGTTCCCACTTCTACCACTGACATTCCACCGTCTTCTACATCTGCTCCTATTCCACCACCACTTGTTGATCTTATCCATCATCTACTTCTGTTCCCGTTGATCCTTCGTGGCACTTATGGTACCAATGTCTGTGATGATCGAGCAACATGCTCGTATGATAACTGAGATTACATAGCTAAGAACCACCACTGAGCGCTACATAGCAGAGTTTGCTACACTTCGAGGTATTGTTGGCTATCTTCAGAGAGGATTACAATGGATCGAACGACATTGGGATAATGGTGATTATTCTATTGAAGGGACAGATGGAAATACTACTGCTGATTAATTATTAGAATCATTTGTGACAAATAATGAGTAGGTAGTAGTAGTAGTAGTAGTAGTAGTACTTTTAGGTAGTATTTTGTGGATATATGGTATATTTTTTGGATATTGAATTTTTTTTTTTTAGGTGTATATGATATTCACTGCTTAGCTAGATTAAGTTTTCATGTTTCGTGATATCGATGTTTATTTTTAGGATATTGATTTACATTAATATTGCATCTTAATTTAGTTGACATTATTATGAGCTTATTGATATCTATCTCATTTATTTTGTTTACTTTACCAGTTCACGAGCTTTTATACTTGGTATTTTAGTTGTTGATTTCAAGAAATGGGTTTGACAAGGAAAAAGCAAACTACAGTTGAGTTAGTTGGTTTTGGGTAGATTAGTTTGGTTGTCTTTGATATGTACTACATATTTTTGTCACATAATGTTAAATGGGGAGTTGTTAGATTTATAGTTGTTGATAAACTTTAAATAAAAATATAGTTATAAAAAAGTTTTAAAAGTCAAAGAGTCTATTGGTAAGTTGTATACAAGAACTATGAGACCTTGGGTTCGGTTATGGACAAGAAGAAAAAGTTGTCAAATTTATGCTAGCTTATCGCCAAGCTGATGCTCGAGCGTCCAAAACAGAATCAAGGTCATCCGTCGTCTCTTGAGCAACACACACGTTGCTCGCATGACGCTAGCCCGGCATTATAGCGACGAGATTTCTCATGAAACTCTAGTACGCGATTTTTGAGAATTCTCTTTCCTATACTATCCAAAACCTAGATACTATATATACCCAAGCTTCACTTCGTAAATAGGGTTGGCTGAAGATTGTTTTATAAGAGAGAACACACCCTACACATCCTAATTCACATAATCAAAATACTAAAACCCATACTTCTTCATAATTAGTCAGAATTCTGAAGATTAACCAAGGTGACCGGAGTTCAGTTGGATGAGAATGAGGAGTTTTCACGTGATCCACAAGAGATAAACGATTCTAGAAGGTCGAGAATTAGTGCAAGAGTGCGCAGTACAAAAAGGCCTTGGTGATTACATTCAGGAGGTCGGAAAGTACTAAAATTTAGTTGAGTCTGACTAGTTTGTAAGTCTTTATCGTATAGTGGATACTACTGGTTGGGCCCAGAGTTTTTTTTTTAAATATCTCAGGAGGGGTTTTCTCCATCATGAATTTTGTGGTGTTATTTACTTTTTTTTGCAATATATAAACAGTGGTAATTCAACTTAGGATAGTATTGCAAGTGAATTCATCTGGATAATATTAGTAATTGCGACTTGTTGTTTTTATTAATTGATAAATTTAAATTCCGCATAAAATACCTATTCACCCCCAAGTGTTAGTTAGGTCGAACATCATTATTTTCAAATTGGAACCACATTTTCTAACCTACGACCGACCGAAAAGCTTTGTGCTATGGCTATACCTAGTTTTATTCTTGATCTGCCAAAAAAAAAAGGTCCAATTATTCCTCCTACATCAATATCACTTGCAGAACCTACATTTACCAACAATGAGACAATGCACTTAATAGCTTATTGTCTTTCTTCCCTCGCGCATGAAGATTGTTGTATGTAAGGGAAGATCTTCCAACTTAAGTCACAAAGTAAGACTTGACATTACCTGTATCAGCTGTCATATGAGCAGATGCACCAATATAAATACACAAGTTGGAATCCCACAAATAGAAAAGAATTCTTTCAAGTCCTGTTTTGAAAGGGCTAAATCCTACGAAGTAGGATCCTATCCCAATTTCGCCTTTTACTACGCCCATAACAAAAAAACTCGCTTGTTATGATTACGAGCTTTAGACCAACTAGGGATTTACGATTCTAAGTAAGATCGATTCAGAATCATGGGATCCTTTTCTATTAGCTAAGGGCATTCTATCCAGCGTAACCATGCTTGTCTCTTGGAGCGAATTGGATGATGATTTTTTATGAGTATGCCGACAATGATAGGTGGTTCCTTTTTGTTACAACATGACACAACAAAAAAGCATTCTTTTTCTTTAAAGGAAATATCTAATAAGAATATTACGTTGCCTCTGAGGACCAAGATTTTCGAGATCTTTAAAGAACTAAGTATTCTTTCTTGGTCTATTTAAAAGAATAAGGGGTTAGAAAAAGAAAAAGTACACTCGAGGAGACCAAGGAAGATAATTCTGGAATAAGAGGATCCATAGTACCTACATCTTCTTAGACTTAATATTCATCAATTTTGAAAGAAAAACTCTACAGAGACAGCCATTCAATAAACGTTTACGGAGAATCATTTAAAGACCTTTCAAAAGCATCTTTTGAGTGAATTACGTTGACGTCTCATATTTTTTCTAATGGACAAACATTCTCAACTCATAAAGAAAAAGTGAGGTTTGATATGACTTGTACTGAATAGACTACCGTTTCTAACGGTTTTCTAATTTTTCTATGATTTACATTTTGAATACTTCCAAAAATAATATGCTTAGATCAAGATCTCATAGAGTTGGGCCCAATTGAGCTACCTCTCCAAACAATTTCTGCCCACTATACCATTCAAGATTAATAATATTAAGATCACGGGTTAATATTGTAGGTTTTTATATCTAAACGGTAATATATGACATTAGATAATGTGCATGTTTGGATCTAATGAGCAGAGAAATGAGTCATGTAAAATGCATGCATTAAAGTGTGTAGTTGTGAATGTGTGAATGAAATTAAGATTTGACGTTAGTCATTATTTGCGAAAAAAATAGTATTTTGAATAATGATTTTTAGAGGAATGCGTGGTCAGAAAATAGGGAAAAATTTTGAGTTTACGTAGAAAATATTTTATTATGTAAATGTGTGAAAAATGAGTACGTAGAAAAAAAGGTTTTCAAGTAACGGCCACCAAAAGGGGTTTAATGGTGTGTTTGAGTCACATTATTTTGGAAGAATGTATTCTGAAGTAGTAGATTGATGGGAAATGTGTGGTTGAAAATAAGGAGAAGTTATTGATGTGATAGAAAATATTATTTTATTGAAAAATATGTGGTTGAAATGAGTAGAAAAATGAAAATGAAAATTTTAATGTGTACCATATATGAGCTAAAAGAAATAGTTAAGGGGTCTAAATTGTTATTTCTTTCCCAAATATCTATGCCCCTCTTGCCACAGCACCGTTCCTCACAAGGGCTACAACTACCCACTGAAAATACATAGCAACACACACTCGCACAGAAAATTGAGAACACTCAACAGATAAAAGATTTCTGAGAAATGTTTATAATCCATCAAATTCCAAGACTCCATTTTTTGCACATACCTTCCGCCCTCACAACCTGCAGAACCAAAAAACTTTATCTAATCGCATCTACCATCTTATCCAGTCCAAACCCGGTATCCATACCCATATCCGAATCCGGACCCGCATCCTTTTCTCACTTCTTAACAAGTAGCAGTCAATCACCACCCCAAGAAAACATACAATTGTCTCTTGAAAAGCTGTTTGTGCCGCCGGAAACGGAGGTTTCACCGCCGGAAAATGGGATATTGAGTGCAAGAATATTGAAGGGATCGAATATTGTGCTGAGCAAGTATGCTGGAGGTGGTGCGGAAGTGGTGAATGCGGATTTTGTGAAGAGTAGTGTGAAAACTGAGGAATGCCCCTCTGATGGGCTCCCGGAATTTGCTCTTGTGGGACGGTCCAATGTGGGGAAATCGTCGCTGCTTAACTCTCTCGTCAGGCGCAAACGCCTCGCACTCACCTCCAAGAAGCCCGGTATACACATTATGTATGTATGTATGTATGTATGTATGTACACTGCGATGCACATGAACTCCTATTAGTACATGTATCCAATAAGTCATTTTTTTTTTTTTTTCCATTTTTTGACACTCAAGGATACGTTATAGACGGCCGTCAACAATTGTCAGACATGACGTGCAATGTCTTGTATCAAAAGTTATGAAACTAAAGATATAAATTTTAAATTTTAAAGAATTTACATAACCTGTCCCCAACATTCAGTGTTCTACTTTCTTTTTTCAAAAAATAAATAAATCATGTATGCAAGTTTTAGTTGATGTTAGTGCTATATGAGTGAAGAATTGGTTGTTTGGGTGTCTAGCAGAGATTGTATATGGTTACTGGATTTGTTTCAGTGCGAAAAGATAGAATTTTATTGCCGCGGTTTCAATGAATTTGAGGTTGAATGGATCATATTTTGGGAAGGAACCTTTTATTTATTTATTTTATTTTAGGTGGGATTTGTGGCGATACTGTGCCCAATAAAGCTAACTTGTGGATATTACTTGTGCTTTTATTGATTACTTGGACTTAACATGAGCTATGCTCATGGTACAAGAAAGACACAAAGAGGTGGGATTTGGGGGAAGAAACTAAATTATGGTTATTAAGATAAGTGTACTACTTTCCAAGATGTTAATATGCATGACATAATTTTATGGATAAATATATTTCTCGAACATTGCCTCTGGGCGGTTGACCTGTTAATTCCTGTTTATACGCTTTATAAGCTAGTTTTCTAGCTTAAGTTACTGTCTGCAACTTCAGGCAAACTTATTATACCCCAGTAAAAGAAAGAAAAGAGAGAAAAATTCAACAAGTCCTTAAAGCCTGTGATTGGTTTCTCGGATTTTGAATGACCGACCTATTACATATCCAAGAATTCAAAACCATAATGACTCAAAAATTTTAGCATGCATTTCGGTTTTAGTGTGGCCCATCTATTTGCATAGATTTACTTCTAGTTGAACAAGTACATTTGAGGAGGGAGGGCATGGGGATAACCCCCTTGGCCTTCCCCATCCCTCTGCTTCTGAAAAGACTAGCTAAATAAAAGGGGTTAAAAATGCTGATTTATTGTTGGAACTATTGTTTTTTTCTTTTTATTGGTATAATATTGTGATTGTGTGAAGGTACTGGAATTACAAGAAAGTGACTATCATTGAAATCATTAAGGTTGTATTTGGTGCACTAGATAAGAATTTAGTATAAAGTTATAATGAATAGTATTAGATAGAGGGTAATATGGTGAATTAATGTGGATAGTATTGTTTCATTTTACATTTAAAAGAATATCATTATCATACACTTTCTTATTCGACCTAAACTCATCTCCAACTTTGGTATTATGTTATGCGGTTGATAGTGCATATGACTCTCTTTTAAATGGAAAATTAAAGAATACTATCCACCGTAATTTACCATAATACCATCTATCTAATACTATCCGTTATATTTTTATACTAAATTCTTTATACGGTCTCACCTAATGCTCCAAACACACCCTTACTGTTTAAAACGTATTGTAGAATATTTTGAGTTTTCGAAAGTGAGAGGGATAAGAAGAGTTGTGTTTATTTATTTATTTTTTTTGGGTGGGTTGCGGGGTGGAAGTTGGGAGGGAAGGGGTTTGCAGTTGGTATATTGTGCTTCAAGAATGGATATTGATTATTGAACAACTATGAAAAGTTTTTACAGAAGAAAACAACCAAGGAATAAGATCTGCCGGATGGTTTCAGAAGAAAACAGCAACCCGATATATCTTTGCCAAGAATGGTGGCAGCAGTATTTTCAATATTTAGGATGGAAGGGATTCGTATATCAGGGGTTGAGAAAAAAATGAAGTGATTTTGGCTCACATTGGTGAGTTTCTCAGGTTATGATTAGTAAATGGATTGGTCAGGATGGTTATAGAGCAAGTATAAACAGAGCTAATAAATTGAGTTGAAAACAAAGAAATTATACTTTGTGACTGAAATTTCACTACCTTGTAATAACCACAAGTGACTTTGTTTAATAACATTTGGTACAATTCGATGCTATATTTATCATTTAAGTAAGCCCCTATTTGGTTTAGATAAATCAGATTTTTAGTAAATTTTGATAAAAGTTGATAGAACATGTGGTTGAAAAATTGTGGGTTCCATAAAATGTGTGGTTAAAATTAATTGTTCACTTTGATTTAGATTTTAATTTATTTTTTTAACTGAGCCAAATAGGGGCTAAATACAAGAAGTTTTATTTAAGTTAATTCATCTTTAACTCTTTTGAAGTACTTAAATATTAACTATAAAAATTTTCTCAAGAACATAGGAAATGAACTTTTTTTAATATTTTTGGTTGATGCATTGTTCTCCATGAAAATGAATTTATTTGCGAAAATAAAGTTTTTTGGTGTTTCTATTTGCAGGGAAGACACAATGCATCAACCATTTTCGCATCAATGATAGCTGGTACCTTGTGGATTTGCCTGGCTATGGGTAATGACTTGACTCTAAACTCTGTCTGCCGATTTTGTTTGAGTTCAACGGGATGGATACTCTTTCATTGAAAAAATGGAAAACTAGAAACTATCTGCATAATTAGAGTTATTTACAGTACATTGACGTACTTCCTTAATGGAAATCAAGTTTCTCAAGAAAAAACAATTCAGCCAGAATGGGGGCATTGAAATGTATGAATGGAGTGCAACTTTCAAAAGCATTTTTAATTTGTGTTCGTTGTGAATTGACTTGATGATATCTATCTGGATGGAAAGATTATGCACAGGTTTGGCTAATGTTTATAAACTTTTTATAATTGATCAAACCACTTTTTATTTACACGTTTCGTGGAACCCATAAGTAGTACCTACTTACTCATTTCTATTTGTTTATAATTTAAACTGTTTATAAACAGCTCCCTTACATGTGCTATATTTATTAGTTAGGAATAAAGAATTATACTTCTTGGTGGTAAATGGCCTCTTTTATCCACTGCTTCTGAATTTTTTCTTTATTCGTATTAAATAATACTATTAGCACAAGAGAAGAAAGTATGCAGAAGTAAAGAATGTGCAAAATTGTTTAGTAGGGAAAAATGATGTGTTTTTTTCTGCTAAAAGTGCTATGAGGGTCGATAAATAAGGATTGGTCAAATGTGAACAACAATTTAAATGTGGCACCAAGTGCTATTGTATAATTTGTATTCGTAAAATGTGGTTTCTTTCTTTTTGATGTAGAGCTCATATGTTTATTTCATTTGCCTTGACTCTGGTAAGACTACAGAATGCATTGTTTATTCTTGTTTATTGTTGACTTAGGCTTGAACGATTCGATGACTGAAATGAAATTTAGTTAGACCTCTTTTCACAGCAGGAGTCTGATATAGGTCTAATTTATTTTTGCCACCTGATGCCGAAAGACTTCTTTTCTAATTTTTAATCTTTGAACCAATGAGGTTATGAACTTTCTATTAAATTATTATTATTTAATTGCTGAGACTTCTGAAAATTCATCTTTTATGTAATTTGACTACCTTGTGTGCTTCCAAGTCATATTAATTTTTAGGATTTAATTATTTTCCGGGAATTGAATAGATATGCAGCTGCACCACACGAGCTTCGGACAGACTGGAACAAATTCACGAAAGACTATTTCTTAAACCGGCCTACTCTTGTCTCTGTATTCCTTCTAATTGATGCTAGCATTCCTGCAAAAAAGATTGATCTTGAGTATGCAAGTTGGTTGGGCCAAAACCAGGTAATTAATTCCCTTTTATTTACTTCTAAAGAAATCTAACGTAGTCAGGCTTGAAGCAAACAATCTGAAGGAATTCAGATGGGATATCTCCTGAATGTCTGCCTATTATTTATTCATAAACAGCATTCTAGATGGTGTTAGCACGTTTGGCTAAGCTAAAAATCAAGTTAAAATTACTTTTAAATAAGCTTTCTCAGTCCAATCATTCTGGAATAAGTTATTCTCTCATTACTTCAAATAAGAAAGTTACCTATTTTGAAAGTAATTCTTGTGTTACCTACTTTCATTTTCAATCAATTAAAAGATTCCTTATATTGAAACTTTCTTATTTCTTGTACATGAAATTTTTAATGTCCATTTGTTTCTTTCTGCTTACTTTAAGTTGAAATCTCCATTGCCAATGTCATGGTCTCCAACGGACTATCCTTTTGCATTTGATAATTCATTGTTCTAAATTCTAACATCATTTATTTTCTTCGGGATTGAAATCTATTTTCTTCCTCGGTTACTGATGTCATTTTCTCCCACTGGTTTAGATTCCTATGACTTTAATATTCACCAAGTGTGATAAGCGGAAGAAGAAAAAGAATGGAGGAAAAAGACCTGAAGAAAATGTGGAAGACTTTCAAGAGTTGATACGCGACTTCTTCCAGACAGCACCTCCTTGGATTATGACAAGCAGTGTCACAAATCAGGGTCGAGATGAGATGCTGTTGCATATGTCTCAGCTACAAAACTACTGGCTCAAGCATTAAATGATTTCATCCCCCATTTCATCACACTAATATTTTGAGATTAACTGGCAATATGTCCACCCCAGATTGACTTCGAATCTTTAAATTTTGGAGAAATTATTATGTCCCTAAAAATCAGGTTTTTAGTATATTTTGATAAAAGTCGATGAAATGTATGGTTTTAAAGTTGGTAAAAGCTGTGGTGGGTCCCACGAAATGTGGGGTTAAAATTAGCGGTTGACTTTGACTTAGATGGAGCTATAGCTGCAAATTGTTGTTGGCTCAATAACCTTGAGATTCTGCAGCAGAGCACTTCTTTCTTGGAGGTGCTTGAGTATCTCAAATTACAGGTAAATAGCAAATCTAAATCATAGACTTGACTCACTTCCATGTAATAAAGTAAAATATTCTTGAGAATTTACAATGTTTGACAGTTGTGTTAGGTTTTGTTTTTCATTTATTTGAAATAGAATTATTTATTAGTAAATCAGTAAAAGAAATAGAAATACATATTTTTTAAAAAATTTAGGGGTCTTGCAGAAATTTGGGGCCTTAGGGTACCACTTTGATTAGCTAATGGTCGAGACTCAATTGCATGGTTAAGTATTGATCAAATAGTTTAGTTGTTGTGCCTTATGTTCTAGTAAAGTTCACACCCCTTCTAATGCAAAGGACTTAATCTTAGCATATGTTTGTGAATCTTTATTTCTTACATTATTTAGCTTCTATTTGAACTCTATTTTTCAAAAAATCATTTCTTTTTCAGTACTAATTTTCAATCATACATTCTTTTAGTAAAATAATTTTATATGCAAATTCAAATTTTTTTCCTACTTTATAATCACACTTTCTCCAAAAAAATAATAACTATTACAAAAACTTTCCAAAAAAAAAAAAAGGGGGTTTAAATTAACTTTTAGTCAAAGTTAAACATTAATTTCAATTACACGCTCAAAATTACTAGTCATTATATCCACAAATTTTGTGGTTCCTCCTAAAAAGATTTTAAAAAGTTACTAATACGAATGTAGGCATGGATTGAAAAAGGGAAAAAATCATAATTCAGGTGTATAATTTACATTAATTCACGAGTAAGGTGGAAAGTTCAAAAATTCAAAATTCAGGTGTGTGTGT
>CAIGRH010219655.1:0-25162 GCA_903798295.1 Fraxinus nigra | reverse complement strand
TCTTACATATATGAATCTTTGATCTATTTGTATTTGTTATTTCAGCATAATTTTAATTAGTTTTAGGCATTTAGTTCATTTAAGAGAATCAATCTTTCCAACAATCACAATTCCTTATTTGATTTACTTCCATCAAATATGAGTTATAAAAGTAGATTAAGATTAAAGTATAGTTTTCGTGGGAACGATAATCCGGACTCTTAGGTCCACTATATTACTTGTTACGATATCGTACACTTGCGATATAAAAATACGCAACATCTAGCTGTTTGAATGACCCTAGTTACTCGGGGAGCCATCTACAATGCAAAATATAAAACGTGAACAATAAAGCTCAATAAATATGACGGTGCAATGATGTCTATCAATCACACTTGGACCTGAATCCTTATTATAGTGTATATCGTGAGCTCAAATAACATGGCCAGCATTTGCACACAAATCAATGTTACAAAATCCGTCCTTGCCCACCAAGATTCAGGATGCCACATCAGAGAATATTATATATGTAAATCAAGGCATGACCTAAGTATATACAGTGCTCCCCGTGCCTATCCGCAGTCCCAAGGGACCTCTTGACACTACCTATGTGTACAAGTGCCTAACTTTAAATACCCTATCCTTGGCTACCCTTAATGACCATCAGGGGCCTCAAAGTGGCATATTTATTCGGACACATTAATACAGTACACATATAATGGGATTCACATTTAGAATTCTCAACCACACATTCCATGAGGATGACAACATAAGTATGCATGACCTTGAAAACGTATTATCCATACGTTTTCCAAATAAACTAAATGCACAATTGTCACATAAAGAAACAAACACCTATAAACACACAACTTCACACTGAACTTCGATACTGGGTCCGTTCCTTCATACATTTGCATGTTTAAGAAAATGTGACCATTTTCTCTTTGCAAATACCTTTTTACATAGACCAACTTCTTAAAGTTACAAACCAAGCTCTTGATGACATCTTTTTCTGCAGATGGTCTTTTTTCGCCTACAAACCTTATAAGAAGAAGAAATTAATAATAAGGAAGCTTGTTGTATTTCATCCAATCTCAATAATGACTTTTGTACAATATATATAAACTATACAAAGCTTGTGCAAAAAGAAAACAAAGAATCTAATTGTTACAATAAAACAAAAAAGGAAAACAGAATGAATGGGCATAACAAAATGCTGGTAAAACAATGCTTCTAGACTCTTGTGCTTCCAGATTCTTCCTTCCTTCTTGGATCATGGCTAATGCTGTTAATGACTGTGTTGATAGCTCACTTGCAAGCCAAAAAAATTATATAATGGGGGCAAATTATAACTAATCAAATTGCACTGGATGCACTTCATAGTCAAATTATTTTTTGCAGAATATACCGGAGTATTTCAATATCATTTTTTAAGAATTTTCAAATCTTAGTGCCTGTCTGGTAGAATTTTTGCCAAGGAAAATGATAATATTTCTACCGTTTTTTTACTTCACCAGCAATAAATTATCGTCTTAAAATTGAAGTCTAGTGGAAAAAAACTATATGACCCCTATTTTTACATTGAATTACTTATAGACATTTCCATCAATCATTATGTTTGGCTATTTTGAAAGGATATATTTGGAAATGAAATTTCAGATGATAATTTCAAGATTTGGAAGTAAAAAAAAGCTGTTTGTCTGAGACCCACTTTCAAAAACCAAAGGTAAAAAATTAATTATAAACATATTTTAATTTCTCCCAGACAACCCTTAGCAGGGTATTTGACGTACACCTCTTTCTATGTAAATTGAACAGGAAGTGAGTCTTACTAAAAATATAAGAGAATAATTTTGAGACTTATTTGTTTATACTTTATAGTATTATACAACTCGTTTGATTTGCAAATACAAAAAAGTACCTCTTAAATTTACTAACATATCTAAAAAAAAAACTTTAAATAAAAATCTTCCTGAAAACTTTCTTCTATCTAAAAACAAAAATGGTTCTCAAATTTGAAAATTGGAGGCTTGAATTGTCCAAACCGGGAAAAGGAAAAGAATCACACAATTCAAAATGCAAAGTTGCAAACAACCAACCAACATACCTCAAACTACGAAAACCGACGTGGCAAATGATCATTTGCTAATTGACACCTGACGCGGATCACAATCCAAACTCTTCTCTTTCCTATAATCTAGACCGTCCATTTCATTATTCAAACGATCCTCGAAAATTCCCAAATTCAAATCACCCCAAATTTTTCACTCTTCCCGCTCCTTCATTTCTCTATATAAATTCCCCATTAATCAACAAGTCCATCGCCTCAATTTTGCAGCGTTCTGTACTTGGTAATTTTCTATACACGAAATCCAATTTTTGTTTCAAAAGCAATGGCTCGTACTAAGCAAACCGCTCGCAAGTCCACAGGAGGCAAGGCCCCAAGGAAGCAGCTCGCCACTAAGGCAGCCAGGAAGTCTGCCCCTGCTACCGGAGGAGTGAAGAAGCCTCATCGATTCCGCCCCGGTACTGTTGCACTTCGTGAGATCCGTAAGTACCAGAAGTCCACTGAGCTTCTGATCCGTAAGCTACCATTTCAGAGACTGGTTCGTGAGATTGCTCAGGACTTCAAGACCGATCTGAGGTTCCAGAGCTCCGCCGTGGCGGCGTTGCAGGAGGCGGCTGAGGCGTACCTTGTTGGTCTGTTTGAAGACACCAATCTGTGTGCTATTCATGCTAAGAGGGTCACTATCATGCCCAAGGACATTCAGCTTGCTAGGAGGATCAGGGGTGAAAGGGCTTGATTCAAGGATCTGTAGCGTTGTTAATGTAAATCTTGTTTTTAAGTCCTCGTTGCTTTTAAACTCTGCCTCTGCTTTTATTAATCTTATGAATTGGAAATTTTATATTGAATTTCTATGAAGATCTTGTTTCTTAATATTGAGTAAAAAAGTAAAATTAATTAAATGTGTAGATCCAATGAAATTTTGTTAAATAAAAATAAATTAGATTGATTACGTTAATGAAGAACAATAGAATAATTTAGTATTTTATAATGGTGGTAATCAGAAGAAATTATGTAATGTAATTAACATTTTAACCTGATAAACTATCAATAATTGAACGGAATGTCTATCAACTTGCATTAAAGACGATTTTTCTAAGAATAAATGTTATTTATTGTGAGTGATTATAGTAGTGGCTCTATATGGCATCCTATGTGCAATAATTTTAATAATTAAAAAGAAGAAAACAATCAAATTGATCTTCATATTAATAATGAAACAATCACAAGTAAAATATCATATATGGTGACTACTATAGTTGTCGATTGTGAATAAAATTATTAATTTTCTATACATTGTCTATAGTTGCTTATGTGGAACATTTTTGTAAGCAATCCACTATTGCGTAGACATGTCCAACCAGTGGTGGACCCAACATCGAAGTTCAGTCCGGACAATCGACGATCGTAAAAGCGAGATTGTTTATTAATATTTAATTATACAATATTAAGAATTATTCAATATATCAATGAACTTGTTTAGTTGAAATACAACTACTTTTATTACGATAGTTTCTCATCATAAAATCAGGCAGAGACCTATATTTAACCTCCTATTTGGCATATAGAGGAGAAGGGATGTAATAGATGGTCAACGTTAATTTCAATGAGAAAAGCAAACTGATATAGACTAAATTTAGAACTTTGAATTATATTATGCACAACTTTGTAACCTAAAAAACAATTTCATTAAAGAAATACTATTGGAGGATAGTTATACCTCCATTCAAAACTCACAATCATTTCTTAATTTCAGATGTTTACTAATCCAATTCAAACCCTAAATTCAAATTGAGAACTATCGTAAATCATGATTTCATAACTCATAAATAGATAATAACACAAAAAAAAAACGTGGATAGAAAAGAAAACTCACGACTTCCAGTTCCGGTCGAAAAGAAAACACACGGCTTCTCGGGCAGAAAAGAAATCTAGCTATTGCAGTGGTTTACACTAGCGGTTGCCGGTCGGTGGTGGAGGAGAAGATGGCCAGACAAGCTGTGGCGGAAGTCGGCAGGAGCGAAATCGAAATCACTAAGTCTCGGTCGTTGGTTGAAGACTTGAAGCGTGATTGCATGAATGAATCTCTCATTTTACTTGGGGGGAAAAGGGTTGGACTTGGGCTCATGGGCTGAACACATATATAATAAGTATTGGGCCGAAGAACAAATGACCCAACACAATTACAAAAAAAGGAGTGGGTTGGGCCTATATATTATTAACTATTGGGCTAAAATAACAAAATGGCCCAACCAGGCCAACCCAATTATTAATAAAAAAGTGTTGGGTTGGGCAACAATGGCCCCATGTAATAACCAAAAAAAAAAGTGGGGAAGACGAACCAGACTCCATCCTGGCGGAAGGAAGATGACGGCACCTCAGCCAGTCGCCACTTCTTTCCAAAAACTATTCCGGCGGAGCCCAACACGTGCGGCCGCCCCCCTAATCGGGTGCTGGGTCTACCACTGTGTCCAACGCAATTCTACGTTATAAGTTAGTTGAAAAACTTGGAAGTATATGTAGCACTAATGTCTAATAAGGATGTGTTTGAGTCAAATTATTTTGGAAGAATGTATTAGTAGATTGATGGAGATTGTGTGATTGAAAAAGAATGGAAAAATTATTACCGTGATGAAAAATATTATTTTATTGAAGAATGTGTGGTTGAAAATGAGTAGAAGAATGAGAATAAAAATCTTAATATGTGTCAAACATGGGCTAAATAGAAATCCAAACTTAAATTTGGAAGTTTATTTCATTTACAACTCAATAATACTGCTGCTCATATGCCGTTTATCTATATTAAAATAAAAATAAATAAATTGGAGAGGAAGGGAGAAAATTCAATTGTTGTGTCAATGTGTCTAACAAAGGTTTTGAATTTACACAGCTTGATGGAGTCCAAATTACTATTATTTTTTAAAAAAATCTATTTCACTTCTGTGACAAAAGTTTTAATGCAGTGTACCTTAATATTGTGAATGTTCTAAATATAGCTCGTGTTAGATAACATTATTCTTTATTATTTATTTTAATAATTAGTAGTTTAAATCACCGGCGGAGTTAGGGGGGTCCTGGGGGAACTCAGACCCAGCCAAAATTTTGACAATTTTTTTTTTTTTGTTTTAAAATTTTATTTTTTGGTTCCTTTTGTATTTATTATTACCATCTTGTTCTCAAATTGAATAAAAATCTTAATCCTATCAATTTCTTTTTTCGTTTCCGTGTTCAAAGTATGAGAACTCGAAAAGAATACTTGTAATAAGATATGATTTTGCTAAATTAAATATTGATATTTTTTTAATATGTTTTTTGGTATTTTTGTTAATAAGGTATCAAAAAAATAAAAATAAAAATTCGGGGGCAGCGCCCCCCCGTGACCCCCACCCCCTTCATCTATATATCTTCAATTTTAATACTCTCAATTTCAAACGGTTGGCTTCGCTCCTAATTTAAATTNTTTTTTTTTTTTTGTTTTAAAATTTTATTTTTTGGTTCCTTTTGTATTTATTATTACCATCTTGTTCTCAAATTGAATAAAAATCTTAATCCTATCAATTTCTTTTTTCGTTTCCGTGTTCAAAGTATGAGAACTCGAAAAGAATACTTGTAATAAGATATGATTTTGCTAAATTAAATATTGATATTTTTTTAATATGTTTTTTGGTATTTTTGTTAATAAGGTATCAAAAAAATAAAAATAAAAATTCGGGGGCAGCGCCCCCCCGTGACCCCCACCCCCTTCATCTATATATCTTCAATTTTAATACTCTCAATTTCAAACGGTTGGCTTCGCTCCTAATTTAAATTGTCATACGTTTTAATTTATTAAAATGTATGTAAATTTTATTGAAAATGAATTAGAGAATCCACTCACTGCGAATATTTCTTTTTCGTATAAAGATTTGATTGCGTTTTGGCGTTTACATACTTTCCCATACGTAAACTAATTACGTAAAATAAATGATCTTTTCCAAGAATATTAAAAAAAATTGTTTTCCTCTTAGAACAACCAAAATGGAAGAATATAAATAACGTGCGCCTTCAGCCCCCACGCAAAAAAGCACAAAAAATTTCGTTCTCCCGCCATCCCTTTTCTCCTTTTTTTTTTTCTTTTTCATTCACCAACGATCCGAATCTACAGTCTCTAAAGAACAAAGAGAAAAAAAAATCGAAAAATGGAAATTCCAGTTATTGATCTGGCTCCATACCTGGAATTCTCAGACTCTGGTAAAGAAGAGCTTGATCCACAGCTGAAGTGTCTGTGCTCGGAGGTGAGCCGAACCCTAAGGGAGACGGGAGCATTACTAGTCAAAGATCCACGATGCACAGCACAAGACAACGATCTGTTCATCGATATGATGGAAAAATACTTCGAAATGCCTGACGATTTTAAACGCCTCCAAGAACGCCCTCATCTCCATTATCAGGTCCCTCTCAAAGTTTTATTTTATAGTTTGGGCAGCTTTCTGCTGTCTGTAATTGAGGTCTTATAATTCAGATTATGACATAATAAGTTTTAAAAAAATTAAACTGGATCTTATGTTATAGTTCTGAGGCACCAATTCCGTGCTGATTTATGCACATGATTGGTTTTAGTATTTAATGTTTTAATTTGTTCTCAACTGGCGAGTTGATTAGGGGTATCCAATATTGTGATGACTGAGTGTATATTGAGTTTTGCTCCTCCATTGTCGAGTAGAAAATATCTCAACGTATGTTAATTTATATTTTGAATCGTATCTATACATACGTAACTAGTTCATGTTTGCATGCCTTCTCTATGTGCATCGATAAACAGAAATTGAATTGAGATCTTGGAATTGGGGAAGTTAATTCAAAATTGGTTGGATTTTCCTTTTCATAAAATACAGTGAACCTGGAATTGAAGTCCATAGTTTTGCTTCTTCAAATGGTTAAACAAAGCAAACATTTATGCCAGACTAAACCAACTATATTGCTATAATTGGATTGGAAAATCCAGATTAAATTAGTACTAATATTGTCCTCACATGAAGCCTACTTTATTATGAGAATGAGATTTTCATCAGTACTATATGTTTTTAACCTCTTTCCCTTGCCGACTAAATTGCTATAATTGGGCTAGAGTTTTCCCAGTATTAAGCATTATTCGCATCAAGAGGCCAAATGAGACAAGCATGATTCAGAAGGTGTCGTTGCTGCAAAAAGTAGTATCGTGACATTATTATTACAGTTACAACTCTTTGAAACTGAGGTATTTCCTCAAGAATTAAATGAAGGACACTACTACAATTTCGTATTTTTTAAATCTATCTTAGGAACGTCATCTTCCTTCTCCTTGCACGTTTATTCTGCCTCATCCAACCTTATAATTAAACGGAAGTTCCAGTTTTTCATTTTAATGAGCAAAATTTTGAAGCCATGTCGTGCTGTCATTTTGGTATACTCCTTTTTCTACAACAGATTTTACAAACTAAAGTGACTCACATTTTTATTTCAACGAGTTCAATTGAGCTCATCTTTCATTAATTTAAAACCACATACAGAAATAAATGCAATTAGTTAATTACTGTTCTATTTTGTAAAAGTGAGTGGCTGGTAAGCTTTTGAGTTTGATGCTTATCTAGTGCTATCTGTGCTTAACAAAGACTTGTAGGCAATTTCTTTCCAGGGGATAACTTCCCTGGAAATTAAATTAGACTCTGATGTCTCTTAAAAATCAAATGAGCCTGGATACTAATAGCACTTGCAGAATACCTCTCAAATCCTGTCAGTTACAGTCCCTTAACTTAGACACTAAAAAGTAATTTCATCCTATTTTTCATGTTTCACTTACATTTTTACTATGGAGAAGCTAGCATAGTTAATCAATTAGAAGGGACAGACTTAGTTAATTGATTAGAAATTAATAATATTCCATGGAGCTGGGGTTTAATAGTCTGCTGGTCGAGGGCCACTTAATCTAATTGCAATTTTTTGCTCTCATATTTTCACAGGTTGGAGTGACACCTGAAGGAGTTGAAGTACCTCGTAGTCTAGTTGATGAAGAAATCCAAGAGAAGCTAAGAGCAATGCCCATAGAGTTTCAGCCATCGGCTCTCACTGGACCAGATCCTAAGTGGCGATTCATGTGGAGAGTTGGTCCACGACCATCAAACACCCGCTTTAAGGTTGATTGAATTCCTTTCAGTCTGATTTTGAGACGGTTGGGCTTCTATTTGTTATTGACAAGCGTCCATCTTGTAGGAGCTTAATTCGGAGCCTGTAATACCTGAGGGATTTCCTGAGTGGAAAGATACCATGAATTCATGGGGACATAAGATGATATCTGCGATAGAGGTGAATCATCAGCACTATGTGTTTCTTATTTCCTGCAGCTAGTCACACATATTGTTTAACTGTTGTGTAATACTATTCTTGTTCAGGCTGTTGCTGAAATGGCAGCCATTGGCTTTGGCCTGCAGAAGGCTGCATTCACTTCTCTTATGAAGCAGGTTACTGTTTTTTTGGGTTATTGTTATATCAACTATCCTTGTCTTTCTTCAATTCTGTCCCAGCAAGAAACATTTCTATCTGATTGTTATAAAAATACAAATAAGCCATGATTGTAATTTCTTGTCCTGTTCCCACCCTCTCAGAAAATTGATGCCTATAGGCTGTCTTACAAGACTGCAATTAAATGTCTTTTTTTCTACAGAAGAGAGTAACTATAAAAGAATGTGAAATTTCAGATGCATTTCTTTCCTGGGTGGAAATATTTGATCTCCTGTCTTTCTTGTCTTTGTACAAGTTTTCTAGTTGGAATCGGAAAATATGTATGATTTGATTCTATATTTTTAAAATGCCTCTAATTCTTGCTTTGACCATTTGCTTCCATACTGTATACTAAAAGAATCATATAGCTGAACCAAAATTTATTGAGAACGAGGCTTAGTTTGTTATTGTACTATGTATAGTAAAGGATCAAAGGTAAAGATATGCATGCATCAAATATGAGTACTGTTGATTATGGATAGTCAAATAGTTAACCTGGAAGAGCTTCAATACGTGTGTGAGTTGTGCCTGCCAGTCTTTTTGCTTTTTTGTTTGCTCAGCTCCTCTTCTTTTATCAATTGAGTCTTGGTTTATGTATCTTGTCCATTCCTATCACATTATGCAATCTACATAATTTTATTGATAATTTGCAATCTACATCATTATAACATGTGAAGAAAATTTATGTAAAAAATCAAAAGTTGAATTCTCTTTACGTAAAGGGTTACCCTTCTTCCTTACCTTCAAATTCCCTTTCCTCCAATACATCCTTTGTGCCTTCTAACTTAAAGAAAACTAGAGCAATGGAATATTTATTTATCCACTTGAGGTGTGAACCAAAGCTGAAAAATTGCCAATCACTAAATCCTCCCAAAGATGAAACCAAGTTCACTTCGCCCTCTCTAATATTTTACTACTTTACCAAGCCTTAAGCCATCCGCACTGTTGCTTCAATGGCACAAAACTCCTTTTAGGCATTTTTGCATTTAAGTGTCATTTAAGGGTTTCCAGAATTTGGCAGTTCTATTTTCATACCAACATTTTTTCTTTATGGCTTGACATACTCTTAAACGACTTCTCCAATTCCAGGGACCTCATCTGCTTGCTCCAACAGGGAGTAACCTAAGACGTCATGGCCAAGTAGGTACTGTGTTTGCTGGATATCACTATGACCTCAACTTCCTTACAATTCATGGAAGAAGTCGATTCCCAGGTCTAAATATTTGGCTAAGAAATGGGCAAAAAATGGAAGTGAAGGTTCCTGTGGGATGTCTCCTCATTCAAACAGGAAAGCAGGTAGGATTCCCCCAGTTCTGACTATTGTTAAGATCAGATAATTTTAATGTCTAACGATTTACTTGTGGGATTAAGCCAGCTTTTTTGTTGTTTATTCCGTTATTAATGAAATTGTCTATATATCAGAAGATAATTTGGTTATGATTATATTATGGGTTCAATGTGGCCGTTTTATTGTTCATTCCCTTATTGATCCTATATAATTGGGCCATATATGAGAAGATAATTTGTTTAATTAAATTTAACCCTATCATATCCTCAATAATACAACATAAGATAATTTGGTTATTTTATCGTGGGTTTATCTGGCTGTTTTGTTGTTCATTCCTTTATTGGTCATATGTAATTGGCCATATATGAGAAGATAATTTGGTTAAATTATTAGCCTCCTATCATACCCTCAATTATACAGCGGAATACTTGCATGTACTGTATGTCAGTTAAATTGTCAATTTTTTTGGGATTGTGTATGTTTAGTGAAGCGTTCTGTTTCCTTGTGATTAGATTAGTACAGAAACAGAAATCATGTTTTGATCTAAAAATCTTCCCCATATTTTTTTCCTCTTTGGTTTCCAATCCAACTTTTGAGCAAGAATTTGTGAATTTTAGTTTTCTTTCATGATTTTTGTACTGACGAGGTCTTTATCAGTGGAGATAATCAATGCTCTTTTGAGCCCTCACTTTGTATTAATATATATGCAGATAGAGTGGTTGACTGCAGGAGACTGCATAGCTGGCATGCACGAGGTTGTTGTGACTAACCGGACAACTGATGCAATCAAACTAGCCTTGGAGCAAAACCGCAGCCTGTGGAGAGTGTCCTCAACGGTGAGTTAAGTCACGACGTTGCAATCATTTTGATTTTTCTCATTTTCTGCATTGTAGTTTTAGTTTATCATAGTCACCATGACTTCAATTGCTATTCATTGACTTTCTCTTAATTTTTTGTAGCTTTTTGCACACATAGCATCAGATGCTGTGTTAAAACCTCTAGGTCACTTTGCAGAATCCCCCCTTGCCAGCAAGTATCCTTCCATGCATGCTGGAAACTTTGTCGAACAAGAGCTTGCTGTCATTAATCTCAAAGGCAGTAAAGGCGACCTTTGATAACTTATAACAACTTGATTGCGGTTCTTTTAATGCCAGCAACATTTCGAGATTCAAAGTATTTGGTGGGCGGATAGTAGGTGCTGGATTCATCAAGTCATTCAATTTCTTAGTTTCCCTAAATTGTTTATAAGACACGCTGTATGAATTGGTGCTCAATAATTTTACTCTCCAAGGCAATTGTTGAGAGAGCAATTAATTATTTTTGTTTCCAATGTTGAAATGCTAGCCTTTTCTTCCCCCTTGATTATGGGCATAGTTATTCCATTACAATGCAAAACTGATCAATCATGTTTGATGTACAATGTTGTTGATAACATGCCACGTAACATGTTGTCATTAGACTGTTTAAAAAACAATTTATCTTTTTAACCAATATTTTTTGCCACCTACAACAATGTCAACAATGTCGTAAAAAAAACATTGTACAAATAGATTATCCCAAAACTGATAAATAACACTGCCTTCGCCCAGTCTGGAGGTAAAAATGTGTAATTTGGACAATAATCTACAGGTGGTGCACATATCAACAGTAAGCTGCAAATTGGGATTTTCTTCAGAATATCACATCATGTGGTTTGAAAATCATGACTCCTTTGTATAGGAGGGCCATCTCATGAAATGTGAGTGTTATAACTGTATGTAAAGGTGCCAAAATCATGTCAACTCTGTAGAGCAGAGTTAGCTAGCTCTTACAGGTGACATGAATCAAGTGTGACACAGTGTTGGGGTAAGAAATATGAATTAGCATCAGTTGGATACAAAACAAGTTTGGTAACCTAGATGACATTTTGCTATAAGTTTCAGTTACTGGTATTGGATTTCACCCAAGCCTGAAAACATGAAATTCTACAAAACAAACACCCTGCTGACTTTGCTGTTGCTTGTGTTTGTGATGGCTGTTCAAGTGCAGAAAAGCAATGGACAGATGAGTTGTGGCAGCAGTTACTTCTCGACACTCGTTCAGCTGATACCTTGCAGGGCCTCAGTGATTCCATTTATACACATGCCTCCAACTGAGGCTTGCTGTGCTGCCATTAAAGCTCTAGGCCAGCCTTGTCTGTGTGCACTTTTGAATGGCCCGACCATTTCAGGGGTCGACCGGAACATGGCTATGCAGCTTCCTGATAAGTGCATGGCCTACTTTGAACCATGTAAAGACTCTCTCTTTCTCTCTGTGTTCCATTGTATTATCTCTATTCATATCTTTTTCTTTTCGTCTGTACTTGCTTAGAGTAAAGATCTTCTCTTGTTTGAATTTAGCATTGTTCTATATAAATTGAGTTATGCTTGCCCTTTTCTTTATGCAGGTCAAATTACGAAGTAAACTGCAAAAAGCAGTGGAAAAAGTTCATGAATAAGTGTGTGGAGGGCTACTAATGAGCTTTATGTAGTTTTCTTTAACTAGTAATCATCTAACAGACAAATTTGTATTAAAAACCAGAGTCAAATCCTAGAAGCTTTGTGTTAACTAATGTGTGGACTTTTCTAGTACATGTTGTTCTCTCTTTTCTTTCTTGGAGATATATTAGCTCCATGATAGTAATTATTTCTCCAACATTCAAATTGCCCCAAAAGAAATCTGAGAGCAGAATACACAACAAATACAATGAGTCTTGACCCTAGTTTAGGAAAAGACTTGATCTTCTCCATTCATTTGTACAAGTAGATGGAAAATATAAATCAACATTCTTAACACTCCAGACGGTGGAAAAACAGCTTGCGTTCTAAGCTTGACAGCAATACGATAAATGATTTACTTGGAAATCCTTTTGTGAGCATGTCCGCAAGTTGTTTACAAGAGGATACATAGTGAATACGATTTTTTTTCCCCAATTCAAGTTTGAAAGGCGTACAACTTTCACATGCTCGGTCCAGTCACGATGAACAAGATTATGGACTATATATAGAGTAGATTTGTTATCACAGTAAAACTTCTACCTTCAAATCCAAGAGAATGATTTCAGCCATAGCCTTAAACTCTGTCTCTGCATTAGAGCGTGCAACCGATTTTTTCTTGCTTCCATGTAATAAATTTTCTCCCAAGAAGGTACAATAACCAGTACTTGACCTTCAATTGACAATGAATTTAGCCAATCAAAATCTCCATCATTATTCTTTTGAAATAGAAACCCTTGTCTAGTGTGCCTATTAAGTATCTAAAGATTCCATAAACTGATGATATCTAAGAGGAGCATGCATGAATTGACTTATAACACTTGCTACACAGGCTATACCTGATTTTGTATGTTACAAATAACTTGACTTTTCAGATACATCTTCGATGAACTATCTCTTCATCCTTCTTGTGGTTTGTAGGGCTAATCTTGAGATTTTGGGTCATGACATTCAAAAATGGTACCCCTTTCATATAAAATATTTCAATAATATTATTTCATTACAAAAATACGACATTTAAATATTTGTTTTTTTGTACATGTCGTGAATAAGAAAAGTACAAATAACGATTTTGTTGATATGCACACTAATTTCATGTTCCTCAAGTCTGACACTAATATGTTCTCAATCACTAAATCCTTCATTTTATTGACTGACCTTTTTGTAAATTTCTTTTAAGTAACTTCCAATAAAAACAAGAACCAATAATTTTGTATCGTGAATAATGTTAGTTATTTGTTTCTTGCACTTGAAAATGGAAAAGAATCATGTATACAAACTGTAATTTGGAAAGATCCTCAGATGTCGAACTTACATTTTCATTAGCAAATCCAAAAAGAATGTCAATAATTTACATAAAATGTTGAAAGATGAAGCA
The DNA here is from genome assembly GCA_903798295.1 of Fraxinus nigra. Classification (NCBI taxonomy): domain Eukaryota; kingdom Viridiplantae; phylum Streptophyta; class Magnoliopsida; order Lamiales; family Oleaceae; genus Fraxinus; species Fraxinus nigra. Next base: position 11,423 of record CAIGRH010219655.1, on the reverse strand, counting down.
GCACAAGCTGAGGAATCAACGAAATGATATGGCGTCTTAGTCATCAATTCAAGCTTCATCAGCATCCATTGCTGATTGTACAATTGAAGGACCTAGAAGATATCATGCTACATGATGTTTTTTGCATTGCACATGGATTCTGTTATGAGGAGAGTTTTTTCTCTATAGTTTTAGTTTTGTTTTGTAACTGTATTGATTCCTTCTCCCCACATGGAGTGTATATATATACCTTGTAATATGTAATGTAAAGATAATACATTGAAGCAAATTCACAACAATATTATAGCTCTCATAATTCTCCTATCTCAAGATTTACATGGTATCAGAGCATGATGGCAGAATCAAACATTGAGTCCTCAAATCCCTCATCAAACACTAGTCAAACTCAAAATAACAACTCAATGTTTCATGATCCAACACATTTTAGTAGCTCCTATTACATTGGCAGCAATGATGGCATTGGAGCCATTCTGGTCACACATATACTTGATGCAAACAACTACCACTCTCGGGCTAGATCGATGAAGAGAGCCCTTAGAATAAAGAATAAGCTAGGATTTATAGATGGGAGCATGTGTGAACCATATGATCCAAATGATCCACTAATGGAACATTGGCTTAGGTGCAATGACATTTTAATCACTTGGCTTCAAAATATCACGGATGTGGACATCAAATGCAACACTACATATGTTGAGACTGCTCACCAGTTATGGCTGGAGTTGGAGCAACGATTTGCTCAACAGAATGCATCTAGAATTTTCGAGATTAAGCAGGTTATTACAACATTAGCCCAAAATCAGGATGTTGTAAGTGTATACTTCTCTAAGTCCAATTCTCTTCTTGATGAGTTGTTAAACTATAAGTCCATCCCGAATTGTGCGTGTGGAGGCCTGGAAGTGGTTATTGAAAATCAGAATCGTGACTGGGTGATGAAATTCTTAATGAGATTGAATGAATCATATAAAGCTATCAAGGCTCAAGTTCTTTTGAACAAACCATTTCATTCCTTGAATGAAGTTTACGCTATAATCCAACAAGAAGAGAAAAGGAGACAGATCTCAAATGACAGTTCTATCAGTAATACAATGACATTACTGGCTAAAGGAAATTTTAGGGACAATGGCAAGCAGAATTTTTCTTCATAGAGAAAAGATAGGTATTATTGCACTTTTTGTAAAGTTGCAGGTCACTCACTTGAGAGATTCCTTAAAGATCCCAATAAGTCTGTATGTTCCAACTGTAAGATGCTAGGACATACTGCAAGTAAATGCTTCAAGCTACATGGGTATCCATCGGGTCACAAACTTGAAGGGAAGAACAGATACACACTAGTATCAAATCAGGCTTCCATTGGTATGCCTATGAATCAGGAACAACATATTGACAATACTAATGTATCTCTCACTCAAGAGAAGTACTCTCTCTTGATGACCATTCTCAAATCATCAACAAATCAGAATATAGGTTCTTTAGCAAACTAGGTTCAAAGTATTGTTGCTTCAGGTTCTGACAAAGCTCTTCCAAAAGTTTTCGGTATATCACTTTGCTCATCTACTCTTAAAGCTGCAAAAATCAATAGTTCTACAGTCCATTGGATTCTAGATACAGGGGCAATGACTATATGATCTATAGTCCATCATATTTTTCCTCTATCAAATCCCAAGCCACTTGCTCAATAACCTTACCAAAATGGAATTGTTGTCCCAGTAACTCATGTTGGCACTACACACATCACAGACACATTAGTTTTCCAGGATGTGTTATGTGTTCCTTCATTTTCTTTAAATCTCATATATGTTAGAAAGCTCACTCAGACACTGAACATCTGTGTTGTTTTTCTATTTGATGCTGGCTTCATACAAGACCTTTCGACTTAGACAACGATTGGAATGGGTAAAGTGAAGTCTGGTCTCTATCATATCTTGCCTTCAACAGTCTCTCCTATGGCCCTTCAAGAAAGTTTGAATCGTTAACTACTGCATTTCCTTTTTCAGCTTCTGTTATCAATAACAATGATGAGTTCAATCTTTAGCACTATAGAATGGGATATCCATCTCATTCTGCTCTTGCTTTTGAGGATGCGAACGATACCCAAGTTGGCTTCCCATAACAAACCTTGTTCTGTATGTCCCTTATCAAAGTTACACAAACTTCCATTTCCCATTAGTCAGCACAAATTAGAAAGGTGTTTTGATTTAATACATTGTGATATCTTGGGACTTTGCAATGAAACCAGTTATGATGGATCTCGTTATTTTCAAACTATAGTAGATGACTTTAGTAGATGCACTTGGATATATATGCTCAAATTAAAATCCGAGGCCACTAATGCTTTACAAAATTTCTATAAACTGATAGAAACTCAATTTCAAACCAAAATCAAAGTTATTCGAAGTGATAATGGGAGAGAATTTAGAATGAATCAATTCTATATTGAAAAGTGCATTACCCATCAAAGAGCATGTGTTGAAGCCCCTCAACAAAATGCCATTGTTGAGAGAAAACACCAACACATTTTAAACGTTGTAAGGGCCTTAAGAGTTTAGAGTGGTGTTCCATTAAAATACTGGAATGATTGTGCCTTAATTGTTGTTTACTTAATTAACAAAACTCCTTTTGCACTTCTAAACCACAAAAGCCCCTTTGAGATGTTATTTCATACCAAACCTACATATTCTCACCTCAAAGTATTTGGATGCCTTGCCTTCTCCACAACTCACTAATGGCAGACACAAATTTGACTCTAGAGCTAGGAGATGCATCTTCTTAGGCTATCCTTTTAGTATTAATGGTACAAACTCCTTGATTTGGAGACAAATAAAACCATCATATCAAGGAATGGTGTGTTTCATGAAACTATCTTTCCATACAAAGAAGCTAAAGTCACAAACATACACATTCCACCACATCCTACTCATTTGTGCTTTCCTCAAAACCCTGTCTTCTCTATTCCAACCAACAACTTCAAAGAAGGAGAAGATCAATCTACACACCCTCCTAATCCTACATAACACACAGAACAAATCTACACCAATGACTCTCAAATTGATCAAACTACACAATAGCCAAACCAATGTATGCATGATAGCAACCAAGTCAAATCTCACTTGCCTAGAAGGTCTACCAGAATTTGAAGAGTTCTACCACATCTACAGGATTTTATATATCAGCAGGCCACTTCACTTTCCCCATTGCAGGCATTGGACAAGAAATGTGGGTCTGTTTCCTCAGGTAGTCTGTATCCTCTCAACTTTAGTATATCATATGATAAGTTATCCATACCTCATAAAGCCTTTGTGTCTTCCTTCATTGCACAAAATGAACCTAGAACTTACCAAGAGCCTGTCAGATCATCTGAATGGCGTGAGGCCATGAAAAATGAGATTATGGCTCTTGAGTTGAATGATACATGGGTTATACTTGATTTGCCACCTGACAAAAAGGCAATATGGTATAAATGGGTTTACAAAATCAAGTTTAATGCTGATGGAAGTGTAGAAAGATACAAAGCCAAGCTGGTAGCGTAGGGATACACTCAGCAAGAAGGTTTAGATTACCATGAAACCTTCTCACCAGTGGCAAAACTTGTTACTGTTCGAACATATCAATTAGATTTAAACAATGCTTTCTTGCATGGAGATTTAGATGATGAAGTATACATGGAGCTACCCCTAGGCTATGACAATGCTGGTGGTTCAAAGGTATGCAAACTTCACAAGAGCTTGTATGGACTCAAACAAGCTTCACGACAATGGTATTCAAAGTTGTATAATTTCATTCTTTAGCATAGTTTTACTCAATCTAAGGTTGATTATAGTTTGTTTATTAAGACTACTCAAAACTCCTTCATGGCTGTTTTAGTCTATTTTGATGATATAATTATGACTGGAAATTGTTTAGAAACCATCAATAATCTCAAGGCAGCACTTGATGCACAGTTCAAAATTAAAGACTTGGGCAAGTCGAAATATTTCTTAGGTATTGAGGTGGATAGATCGAAAAAAGGAATATATATTTGCCAAAGAAAATATGCCCTGAACATTCTAGCAAATTCATGAACCATAGGATCAACACTAGCCAAGGTACCACTTGATCAAAACATCAAATTATCCAAAGGGAAATGAGAACTGCTTATTGATCCATCCATCTACAGAAGGCTGATTGGACGTTTACTGTATTTGACCATAACCAGGCCAGATATATCCTACTCAATTTAGCTCTTAAGTCAATATATGGATCAACCAAGGATACCCCATCTCAATGTAGCATATAAAGTACTGATGTACCTTAAGAGAGCTCTAGGACGAGGTTTATTCTACTCATCTACTTCTGAATTACAGCTAAAAGGGTACTCGGATTCAGATTGGGAAAGCTGCCTAGACACTAGGAAATCAGTAACATGCTATTGTGTGTTCATTGGCTCATCTCTAGTATCCTGGAAATCAAAGAAGCAAAATATAGTATCACGATCATCTTCTGAAGCAAAGTATATAGCAATGGCAAGTGTTTGTTGTGAATTAACTTGGTTGAGATACTTATTTAAGGATTTACAGATTGAGCATGATCAAGCAGCTAGCCTATATTGTGACAATAAATCAACCATCTACATTGCCACAAACCCCATCTTTCATGAGAGAACTAAACATATAAAGATTGACTGTCATCTCATTCGAGATAAGATACAAACTGGAAGTATTGTCACAGAGTATGTGCACTCTGGTTCTCAAGTTGTAAACATTCCGACTAAGGCTTTGAAATCTACAAGCTTTTACCTTCACATGGCCAAGATGGGAGTAACGGACATCTACTCTCCATCTTGCAGGCGACTGTTGAAAGATGAAGCAGCACAAGTTGAGGAAGCTGAGGAATCAACGAAATGATCTGGTGTCTTAGTTATCAATTCAAGCTTCATCAGCATCCATTGCTGATTGTACAATAGAAGGACCTAGAAGATATCATGCTACATGATCTGTTTTGCATTGCATATGGATTCTGTTATGAGGAGAGAGTTTTCTCTCTGTAGTTTTAGTTTAGTTTTGTAACTGTATGGATTCCTTCTCTCTACATGGAGTGTATATATATACCTTGTAATCTATAATGTAAAGATAATACATTGAAGCAAATTCACAGCAATATTATAGCTCTCAGAAATTTCCTATCTCAAAATTTACATAAAAAGACGAGTGAATCAGGAAATTGTAGACTGACTAAAAGTTTTATGAACAAGTGTTTATCATATCATCCAGAGTGAATTGTCTAAATAGTCACTGAAATTTACACCATGCTTCCAAGATGTCACTGAATTTTCAAAATCACTTAAATCATCACCGAACTTTGCAAAAGAGTTCCATGAGGTCACTGCCAATTCATCACTGAACTTTGCAAAAGGTTTCCCCGGGGTCACTAGTTCAGTGATCTCATTGGAAACCTTTTACAAAGTTTAGTGATCTCGTAGAAATATTTTGCAAAGTTTAGTGATGAATGATGTGATTTTTAAAATTCAGTGACCTCGTGAAAACGTTTTGCAAAGTTTAGTGATGACTTGGATAATTTTTAAAGTTCAGTGATCCTTTGGAAGCATGGCGTGAAGTTCAGTGACTATTTGGACAATTCACTCTATCATCCATATTCTTTAGCCATCCAAAAACTCATCGAAGTATGGAATATGTTCAGAGGTAAATGAGTATGAGAATGTTAAGTACAAATGTTAACCTTTTAATGCCCGTTGATTATGACCTAGAAAATCTACAGTTTCACAATTTCTTACCTTATCTAACCCTGTTAAAATCTAATTTAGTTTCCATTTGCATCTCTACGATTTCTACCTGAACGTCCCAAAACGACTCTACCTCGATGATAAAGATGGCCAGTCAGTGACACGTTAGAGTTGCCGGCATCTTCATAATAATCATCATCACCTTGATTAAAGTAATCAGAAGCGCCTCTACCAAACGCATGGTTAGAATCTCTCTACAATTTTCTACCTGCAGAGCTCCAAAAAACGAAAGAAGCGCATTAGATTGCGATCAATTTCCTCTTCGAAGCCCTCGTCCTGCTCAAAGAAGAGCATTAAATTGAGATCAATTCCCTCTTCGAAGCCCTCATCTTGCTCAATGCCATATGCATCATAATGCTCCTCTTCACCTGAATTGAACCCATAACGACTTCATTCAATCACATAATCACCAAAGAACACATCTCCCGGTACTGATGACCTTATTGTGTTCATGACATCTCGTGTCTCTCTCTCACACTCCATCCTTCTCCACTTCTGTTCTAGAACGGGATCCAACTCACGTGCGTTAGCAGAAACATGCTCTACCTTCACATGCTTCCGCAACTGTTTGTATGTTCCAACCAACAAATGAGCATCTATCTTGCATGCAGCTTCGCTTCTTGGCATTGAGATGTTCTCGTACAGGCTCAATGACAATCCATCCCTTCACCTGGCCACAACAAAGGGGACATGCAAGCTGTATAACCGTACAATTCTAGACACTCCTGTTAGAAAATGGACCCATGACTTGACTACTGAGTGAATCATGGCCAAGTGGACATGTTTCTGGAGGAGTTACTTTTGTGTAGGCTTTCTTGTACCGATCAAGGCAGTAGGAATAGCGGAAGCTGGTCCCACACATGTAAGACCAGCATCCTTTGTCATGGGAGGAACATAATAGAAGAACAGCATTATCAGGACACTCCATACAGAACATGTTGCATCTTCACAGTATATCTTATCAAAGATTTTGTAGCACTTCTTTTGTTATGTCCCCTCGGTTCGATTGGTAGCTGGCAGAGGGTATGGGGTTGACCTGCACTGTCTTGGAGCAATCCCTTGTCTTCGCCTGGTAAGCGGTACCTTTTAGCATTTCCTGAATAAATCTGAGCACCAGAATGGAAACTTTTTTTTTAATATGATGGATACTTTCCCATTTGAGTAGGAAATCACTATGATAAAGAAATTCTACTGAATAGTCAAAGTAAGGGAAATGAGACTGAAAGGGATCTTGATTTAACATGAAAATACAGTATGAAAGGGACCTTGATTTACATAAGAATATTAGTCGTCATTTTGGAGACTGAAAAGAAACTTGAAGGAAATCCTGCATCAAGCAACACTCATCCTCTCTATATGGGAAGCAAAATTTTAATTTCAATCTTTTATATTCACCTAGAAAGCTAGAATAACATTGCATGTCAGCTTGATATGGTTGCAAAATCTTAATTCCATTGATAGAACTTCCCAAGATAGAATTTATATAGCTGGCTAAGTTTATTGAGAATAAAATAGTAGTTTTTATTATTTCTAACAATTAGAAAGTCCTAAAAATTCGGGACAAAATGAAATAATTGCAATAAGTCAAAGCTTCTATTATTCCCAAACAAAGAGAGAAAATATGATATATAGGAACTAAATTACTCAAACTCAATTCAGTTATGGTGGTATACTCCGCTCAAAAAGAATGGTTCAATGGATGGGGAGAATCAAGCCTATAACAGAATTATTTTGGTAGATTTGAGGGTAATATAAAAACTCAATGACATTGTCCAAACATTATAAATTCACAAGATTCACCCCTTCCCTACCAATCAGAGTAGTTCATTAGTTGATTAGATATTGAAATATTCACGCATCAAGACATCTTTATGCAACCAATTATAAGAACACTATGAAAGATGGAATATTGACATGTACTTATTTGACAAATTTCTGCTTATACTTAGATGATATGCACCCCCTAAAAAAGAGGTTAATTTCACAAACGGTCACTGAACTTACCTAAAAATTACAAAACGGTCAATCAAATTTAAAACTTGCAGAAAAGATCATCGAAGTTTCATGCGCTTTTACAAACGGTCACTGAAGTTTAAAACTCCGCCATATTTTTTTTGTACAGTTGACACAATTTTTGACTTCTTGATTGTTGCTTGTGACTAGTGATATAAATTGTGACCTGTAAATTTGAACCGTGACTCTACATACACATATGACATGTTAATATTGATTTGTGACCCGTTTATATTTATTTGTGACCTATAAAAATTGTCGATGACTTATGAACTCTAACATGTGATCAGCGACCTTGACATTTCATTCATTGCTAATCGGTNACTTGCAGAAAAGATCATCGAAGTTTCATGCGCTTTTACAAACGGTCACTGAAGTTTAAAACTCCGCCATATTTTTTTTGTACAGTTGACACAATTTTTGACTTCTTGATTGTTGCTTGTGACTAGTGATATAAATTGTGACCTGTAAATTTGAACCGTGACTCTACATACACATATGACATGTTAATATTGATTTGTGACCCGTTTATATTTATTTGTGACCTATAAAAAATGACTGTGACTTGTGAACTCAAACCTGTGACAAAGATCTGTGACTTTAACGACGAATTAATTAGCCACAGTTAACTATTAAATTAATTGATCATACTGATTCGTGACCCATCTATATTGATTTGTGACCTATACAAGATGACTGTGGCTTGTGAACTCAAACGTGTGACTAGTAGACTGTGACCTTAGCAACTCATTCATTCATTGCAAATTGATCACAATTTATCAAATTATTGGTCACAACTTATTTTATGGTCCCAAATCAAGAATTTTATAGGTATTTCTCGGTCACAAATAAAAAATTTTATAAGTCATGAATTATTCATCGATCACAAAATCAACATTTTTATTGGCCACAACTCGATTACAACTTAATAAATTGTAAGTCACAGTAACAATTTTCAGGTCACATATTATGCATCGATGACAAATTCAAAATTTTATTGGCCACAACTCATTTATTTTATTGGTGACATTCTCAAATTAATTGGTTACGCGTTATTTTTTGTTACAAATCACATATTTTATAGGTTACAACTTATTAAAATAATAGGCCGCGTATTATTTTTCGGTCACAAGTCACAAAATTTTTTATTGGTCACAAATAATTTTTTAGTAAAAAATTAATGAATATTAAGGTCACAGTTTAACAATATGTCACATCAATAACTTTTCATTTTTTTTCAACCACATATTAAAATTTTTTATCGGTCACAAGTTATTTCTCGACCATGAATTAAATTTTTTTATAGGTCACAGATTGAAAAAAATCAAAATTTTTATTAGTCACAACTCGATTACAGTGAGTCACAGTTACAATTTTAATTGGTCACACTCAATTACAAGCACAAAATAATCACAGTCACCTCCAGCCCCATATCGCCGGCACGCTCGATTACAATGAGTCATGGTCACAATTTTGCTGATACTTGAGTTGTAAAAGTGAAGACTCTGGTAGGATAATGTGGTGCATTGGTGTAGCAAAAAATGCCAGAAGTGGGTCCATTTAGAGCTAGACATGTGACAAAACTCACTTATTTTAATTCATATATTTTCATCCATTTATGCCTATTCAGTTACTATCTTATGCATCTGCAATGAGTTTCCATCACTACCTTGAATGTGCCAACCCAGTCTTTATCATCCAGCACAAACATTTTTACCAAAAAGATGATTTGCAAGACTCCATCTGTTAAGTTTCACAGAATCACAATTTACATTCAAAGATTCAATAAATTACATTTTTACGCTAACTTACTAAGAAAGGATATCATAAAAATACAAATTAAAAGCAATTCCCCATCCCATGCAGAATTCCCAAATTCCTTACCAATTAACCAAAGTAATCAAATTCAGCCATTATCCCATCGCCCACCCCGACCCTGTTCAATTCAATATTTTAGGAATAAATCCTAATCCCATTCTGTGATTCATTGATTCCTACCAAAATATGAAAAGAAATTAAATAATCACACACAGCAAACCGCCACCCAAAGCAGATTTTCCATCCCAATAGATTTAAAAGGAACTAGAAATATGAATTATAACAATTAAATAAGCAAGAAAAAGTACAAATTACAGATAAACCTTCATAGGAGTGGCGGGGGCCAATTTGCCAGAGAAGAAATTGCGGTATGATTTCAATTCAATGACTTGGATTGAAGAAATAAATGTTGGGGTTGGAGATTTGGGTTGGGTTATAAAGCTACCATTAGCATCGCCACTCGCACATGACATCGACTGCAAACGAGTATAGAAAGATCGAAGGTTTTGGGGGTGGTTGGGTTCAGAAGATCGAAGGTGTGATGCGGAGATGAAATCGGAGTTTCGTGGTGTAAGGTCGTCGAAGCGACCTGTGATGGAGGTAGTGGTATCACCGGAGAGGTGGTGCCGGCGGTGTGGGGCTGGGTGGTGGCGCCGAGGATAGAGAGAGAGGAGAGAAAATGGGATGAAATAATTATGGTGAGTTTGGATAATTATATTATGTAATTATAATATATATAATTATAATGTATCTGATTAAAAAATATCTGATTTTTGAAAATTAAAATTTCACATCTGCTTTTAGAATATAGATCTTAAAAAGTAGGGAATAGTGTAATTTCCACTTATTATTTTTTATTTCTTATATGAAATAACGAAATTTGACCCAACTAAGATTCGAAGGGGATGAATAGATTTAAAATACGCGAAATTTAAATTTACCAACCAATTAGTTGCATTGACAAATCTAGATGAATTAAATCACGAATCTAAACACTAGATATCAATCAAACAATTTAAATCAATACTTAAAAGTGAATAACACCAAGATTTGTTTACAATGGAAACCCTTTGAAAAACTCTTTAAGAGTAAAAACCTTCGAAAAAACTTGTTAGTAAATAATTCACTATAAAAGAATAACTTACAATATTGGTCCAGATATAACTAACTGACCCCAACCCGTATTCATCGAAGAACTCCTTGGTTGTGTGTTTTAACACAAGCTCCAGAACCTCTAGATTCTTTTAAGAACGAACTTGTTCTTCACAAATCAGAACTCCAGTCTCCTTTCCGAATCTTCAAACTCTGACTAATGATTGGAAGTGGTTTCTTTGATGTTTTGAGAATTTAGAATTTTTGATATTTTATGTGGTTGAATAGAGATCGTTTAACATGTTTTTGATCTCAATAATGTATTACCTTGAATGAAAAGAAATTCAACCAACTAGAGGGGCTAAGTATGACTTGGGTATTTATAGTTGTTTGGGGTTGAATGTGATTGAAAAATTTGTTTAAAATTGCAAATTAGGGTTTGCCATATAAACTCACTGCTTGAACGCTTGCTAGGCGACTAGCATGCGGTGCATTTACTACAAAAATTAACTATCCCATAACTCATTTTTCTACAAAAATGAGGGCTTAATGTATCATAATATTTGCCGCCCCAAACAGTCACCCTACGTGGCATAATTTTAGTAATTATAAAATAAGAATATTTTTATATTCCTTTTTTACCATTAAGATTATGCCACATTCTTATTTCTATAGTTGACTATAAATAGTATTATTTCAAAAAATAAAAAAATATGAAATG
>CAIGRH010219537.1:0-10160 GCA_903798295.1 Fraxinus nigra | reverse complement strand
TTCGATGTAATCTTCTCTAAGACAGAGACAATATATAGATACAATAACAACCTAAAATAGGTAAACAATATTTTTCTATATTTATATACAAGATTGGTCAACTAACCAGATTTCTAGAATCAATATAATATTGCGTTCAAGTTGGTGCATAAATGTCTATCATAGCCAACTTGTCAGTTATACCACAAAACAGCTTTCTTGACACTGCCCTTGTGAGCATATCAGCCAGCTGACTCTCGGATGGAATAAATGGGAATTGTATAATCTTTTGATCGAGGTTTTCCTTGATGAAGTGACGATCAACTTCAACATGTTTAGTGCGATCATGTTGAACGGAATTTTTTGCAATTTCGATGGTTGCCTTTATTATCACGATGGAGATTCATACGTTTAGCATATTCAATCCCTAAGTCCCTCAGTATATTCCTCATCCATTACAATTCGCATACACCATGGGCCATACCATGAAATTCAGCTTCAACACTTTGATCTTGCTACTACCTTCTACTTCTTTATTTTCTATGTGACAAGATTACCTTCCACAAAAGTAAAGTAACTAGATGTAGACCTTCTGATTTCTTGATCACCTGTCCAATCATAATATTTGTGTCCTTCAATGTTAGAGATACCATTTTTTGAGAACAACAAACCTTTTCCTGGAGCACTCTTTAAGTATCTTAAGATTCGATAGATCGCTTCCATATGTTCTTCACTTGGTACATGCATGAACTGGCTCACACGCTCACCACATATGCTATATCTAGCCTTATGTGTGATAAGTAGATTAATCTTCCAACTAATCGCTGATAACGACCCTTGTCGGCTGGGGTTTGATCTGTCTGAGCTTATGATTCATTTCTATGGGTGTACATCAAGCATTCCGGTTTCAGTTAGACGATCTAACACATATTTTCGCTTTGAAAGAAAGACTCCATGTTTTGATCTTGCTACCTCAATCCCCAAAAAATATTTAAGCTTTCCGAGATCCTTCATTTCAAATTTAGTGGCTAAATACTCCTGTAAAGCTTTCATTTCGCATAGGTCATCTTCGGTCAAGACCATATCATCGACATACACAATTAAAGTTGTTACTTTTCCTTCTTTGTGTTTTATAAACAAAGTATGATCTGAGTTACTTTGCCTATAGCCAAACTCCTTCATTGTAGTCGAGAATCTCTCAAACCATGCTCTAGGTAACTGTTTCAGCCCGTACAATGATTTCTTCAATTTACAAATTTTACATTTACATAAAGAACTACTTTTAACTCCGAGTGGTAGCTCCATGTAGACCTCTTCTTCCAAGTCTTCATTAAGGAAAGCATGTTTAACATCAAATTGTTGTAGTGGCCAGTCTCAATTTGTTGCTATAGATATAAGAACGCAAATTGTATTGATCTTAGCTACTGGTGCAAAAGTATCCTGATAGTATAATTGGATATAGATGGGTGTTCACGATGAAACTCAAACCAGGTGGAAGTATTGATAGATATAAAACGCAGTTAGTTGCTAATGGATATATACAAAGGTATGGGTAGACTATCAGGATACTTTTGCACCAACAGCCAAGAATCTTCTAAGTTAGAATGTCCTAAAAGACGCAAAATGAAGGCTAGAAATTTATCGTACAAGTGAGAGTTGAAGTAATTTAGCTAACAGACAAAAGATTGTATTCAAGAGATGGAACAACAAGGACATTATCTAATGTAAGAGTATTGGACAAGATAACATATACCTCCCCTATAATAGGGGAGGTACTACTATGGCGGTGGAAATAACTGATTGAGGAGAAGGTATAACAAATTTTAACTAAATGGAATCCCTCGTCATGTGATTGGATGCACCTGTATCAATAATCTAAGTTCTATTCTTAGAAGTTGTAGAGAATACTGATGCTTTACCAATAATGCCTGGATGGGTAGCATTTTCCGTAGGCAGCAGCTGATTTTCTTCCGTGGATGACATCATAGATTTCCCAACAATCTTTTTACGAAGTTTCTTTGAGAAGTCCCACCACTCCGGATAGCCAATAATCTCATAGCGACCCTGTTACGAGTGACATTTTTCCCTGCAATGAGTGCATACCCAGTTGTTAGCCTTTCTAGATAATTGATTGTTTCAATTGTTTGATGATCTAGACAAATATCCTTGTCAAGATTGGTTGGCCAGCATAGCCGAGTTCTCAGAGACTGGACGATAGCTCCCCATTGTATGTCTCTGTTGAAATTTTCTCCTAACATATGCATATGTGCTTTCCAAATCAAGTTTTGGGTCTTTTCTCAAAATTTCTCCACAAACTTGATCAAACTCAGAGTCAAGTCCACTTAGAAAAATATGAACTCAAAGCCCAGCCATCGCGGAGTTTAACTGGATTACCCCTTCACTGTTTGTTACTGAAGGGTAGTTCTATGATCAATTTCCTGGAAATAGCAACAAGTTCATTATAGTATGTTGATAATGGTCGACCATTTGCTTGGTAGAAAAGGATCTCTGGTTCAACTTAAAAAATAAAGATTTCGTCTGATCCATCATAAAACCTTTTTTATACGGCCTCCTGTTGTGTTTTTATATCGTAAGTGTACAATATCGTAATAAGTAATATAGTGAACCTTTGAGTCTGGGTTATCGTTTCCACGAGGACTATACTTTAGTCTTAATCTACTTTTTCTAAGTGTTATTTGATGAAAGTAAACAAATAATAGATGGTAATAGTTGTGAATATTATTTTCTTTTGTAAAATTATAAACTTAAACTAATGGAAAGTATAAACAGATTTCACATAACGATTGATGGAAGATTCGAATACGTAATGAATATTAGGGTAAAACAAGTTCATCTAATGATCATCTTAATTCATAATTCAAGATTCTAATCTAATGTAATGTTCGGTCAAATTCTTCTATGGTATTCAATTTACTACTCTCGAGTTCTTATTGAGCCTATTTAATTAATTCAATTTCATATCACTATACGAATTACCATTAGTCAAAAAATTATGGTTCTAAGAATTCCTATAACGACCGCAATAATTAGTATAGGTCTCTCTACATGTTATATTACTTTACCGAATTTTATTATACGGTCTAAATCTCAAACTCATCTCTCGATTCATAAAAGACTCACAAAATCGCCAAGTTCTTGATCAGGTAATTTAATACATTAAACTTATAATAAAACCAACACATAAAAGAATAAACCACAGAAATCTGGAATTAAAGAATTAAGGGTCACAAAAGACTATATTGTTCGCCTTAATTTAGAGTTTAGTTACANAAAAGAAAGGGTCTAGCACAAGATTGAAAGGTGATTATCCTAAGAGATTGAAGATTCAAAGTCCGGGTTGAAGAGATACAAAGAAAAAATTGAGCTTTCACTTTCCATTCATTATTTTTCATTCCGGGTGATGTTTTTCCAAATCTTATTTTGTGATTTACATAACATTATTATTTCATGTATTGGATGAAGATGAAACCTTTTATTATTTATTTTTAATTCAAGACTAGTGGTTAGTTGAGTTCTTGTTTTTCTTGATTACATTGTTTGCCCTAGTAAGGAATTTAGTTACACATAATGTAAATAGAAAAACAAATAAATAAACTTGAATATATCACCGGATTATTGAAATAAAGATATGGAAAAGAATAAATTTTTGCACCAGGGTCTTCTTCCGCTTCCAATCTTTGCTTTGATCTTAAATCCCGCGATAAATTTCTTCTCTTGATTTTGTTCTTCGATCTCTCGTTGTTTCTCTCTTTTTTCAAATTGTGGAACCCCTTTCTTAGTGCCTCTATAGGTCTATTTATACTTCCCTACACGTTCTTGGTCAATTTGGAGTCTTTTTTCTGGGCTTCTCGCGGCCCGAATGGCAAAAACCTAAGTTGTGTGGCGCAGCGCCTAGACACTAGGTTTGCAACACCTGAGCACTGTCTTACTGGAAATAATTAGTGTTCGGGTGCCTGTGCGTTGCATTGCTGTCATTCCGTGTCTTCTTCAGTATTTTTATCATAAATTTTCTCTCGATGTCCGATTAAGGCGATTCAAAATGCATTGGAAAGATAACTCAAAGGGTTACAACTTTTATAGAAATAAATCTTTTCAAATTTGAACATTTACTAGGCCAGAAATGGATCTCAATCTCCAACTAGAAATTTAGACATTCTTTTGCGGTTGAAAATTGATTTGTTTTCACTCCTTTTGATCTTTAGTTGTATCCATTTGACCCCTAGCATTCTCGTATCTTCATGTTGAACTTCGACACAACTTTTGAGTATTTACACTTTAGCCCCTAAACTTTGGATCTTGCTTTTTTTCGCTTCTTTCTTTCAATTTCATTTCCATTCACTAAGTTTCACCTAATAACACATTATATAATAAATTAGGTTATAATTCCATTAAAAAAATTACAAAATATCAATATTTTAGAACCCGAATAAGTGTATAAAATACACTTATCACCTCCCATATCTCCTTAACGGTGGAGAGACGAAGAAATCACTGCATTAGCGATGGACTCATTGAGTCAATGAGCCAACTTTACACTCTGTGATTTTCAGTAATCCATGTTCCAAGATTGGGATCTCCAGATTCTGGTTTTTTTTTTTTGTTTCTCCGATGAGACATCCAGCTTTGTTGCGAGCGCCAATACGCATCTCCATGAGTTGAGACCATAATGGATAATTATTCTCATCGAGGGTAATTCTGGTTGGAAAAGAAGAATTGTCTTGGTGTCTGTGTTGGTGTTGGGGTAAATTCGGTTGATGCACATGTAGTGGTAGTCATCAAACTCAACTTTACGAGGATGATGAACTTTGAGAAAAAAATAAATAAATATACAATTTTTTATTGCATACTTCTTTGGAATAGAACATGCTCTGATACCATGTCACAAAATAGAGTTTCTGTAAAAATATTTTTCAATGTATTCTTCTCTAAGACAGAAGCAATACATAGATACAATTATATCCTAAAATTAAGGAAACAAATTTGTTCTATATTTATCTACAATATTGGTCAACTAACCAGATTTCTAGAATCAATATAATATTGCGTACAGCTCATGCACACAATTCTACTATCTTTTAACAACATGGAAAATCAAAATATATATTGTTTTACATTTTGCTAGACAATAAGTTAATATTTTTGCCCATTTTGTTTTGATTCTCTTAAGTAATTGTTGAAAATGTTGTTCACAAGTTAAGAAAATTGGTTGTGGAATAAAAAATGGATTTTGAGGCCAAATTGATGAACTATGCAACCGCATAGTTCAACCGAATAGTTCAATATGGCATGATGTCGCATAGCCATATCCTGAGACTAAAGGCCCTGTATAGATGTTTTATGGTCGTTGCTATTTGAATTTTGTTGGCTTTTCATCTAATTTTAGCACTATTTCGTGGAAGCCTATTGCTGATCAATGTTCAACAGCAAAATAATGAATATTATTTTTGAAAGAAAAATTATTCCATGCATCATTGAAATAAAAATTCCTTCATACATATTCAAAAATTCTTATTTTGTGTTTTTCAAATTTTGGAGGATTTTCACTAGTGTTTAAGTGTTAAATCCATTACAAGGCTTAATTAATATAAATCATTTGTCATAATCCCTTTAAACATTATTTTCAATTCGAGAGAGGTAGTTTGAGGACAATGGTTTCGTGTTCAGACCTTCTTTTGCATCTTCTCGTTGATCTTCTTTTAATTTTTTTCCAATTTTCTGGTTTTTTATTCTTTGCTTTCATCTCCATACCTCTTTGTGCACTTTATATTTTCCAAAAATCTCAAACTATATTTTCGCAATGGAGAATGAAAGCACTTTTGCGATGATCTAATTGATGAATCAAAATCTTGTTCGATTGGATCGCTTTGATGAAACCAACTTCACGAGATGACAAGATAAATTGAAGTTCCTACTAATTCTACATTCTTGATCCGAATTTGGCACCACTATCGGAACCAACAAATGGAGATTTCGATGCCGAGAGAACCAAAAGACAAAAACTCCAAGAAGATGAACTCATATGTCTTGGTCATATTCTCAACACTCTATCATATAAGCTATATGATCTCTACAACAATACTTCATTAACAAAATAAATCTAGAATGTTTTAGAAAGTAAGTACAAAGCCGAAGAAGGAGGTAGAAAGAAATTTTAAATTTCAAGGTACTTTGATTTTAAATTTCTTGAGAATATTCCCCTTCTTTCCAAAATTCATGAATCACAAGTGCTTTTCAACAAATTGAAGGCAGTCAAAATTGAGATTCTGGGAACTTTTCAAGTGGGGGAAATTATTGCAAAACTTCCCGGAACTTGGAAAGGATATCGGAAGAAAATCATGCATAGTTCCAGAGACCACTCTTTGGAACAATTGCAAAAACATCTTCAAATTAAGGAAGAATCGAGGGCAAGAGATAAGAATGACAATTCTTATTAAGACACTTCAAAAGCCAATGCCGTGAAAAAGACCAAGCCTTGTAATAAATCTAACAAAAGAAAGCTTTCAAAGAACTTTAATAAGTTTAAGAAGAGCACCAAAGGTGGTTGTTTCGTGTATGAAAAATCTAGACATTATGCAAAAGAATGTCGAACACCGGAAAAGAAACAACTTCGAAAGAAAAGTGAACTTCATCAAGGAAGACAACATTGTGGTCACCATAAGTGAAATTAATGCTATCAAGAAAAAGATTCCTAGTTTGTGGTATGATACATGTGCGACTGTACATGTATTATATGATAAATCATTGTTCAAAACATACTGCGAAGTTGATGGAAATCCTGAGATTCAAATGGGTAATGAAGTTCGCTCCAAGGTGGTTGGAAAATGAAATGTAGAAAACGTCTTCACTTTCAACAAGAAAGTTACCTCGACAAATGTGCTACGTGTTTCCGATATGAATGAGAACCTGTTTAGCGAAAATCACTTAGGAAAATCGGGCATAAAATGTATTTATGAATCCGGTAAATTTATACTATCTCTAAATGAGAAATATGTTGGAAAAAGACTATTCTTATGAAGGAATTGCCAAATTATATACCGTTGACAAATTGATTAATAATAAAATTGATATTGCTTATATTGCTCATTCATTTACATTATGACATGTTAAATTAGGTCACGTAGGTAAGAGTACCATGAAAAGAATGTTAAAATGTGACTTAATAACATATAATAAAAATGATACATTTAAATGTAAAACATGTGTAGAATCTAAAATAACTAAGAAATCTTATCGAAGTATAAAAAGGACTTCTAGTATTTTAGAATTAATTCATACGGATATATGTGAATTAAATGGCATGTTGACTAGAGGTGGAAATATGTACTTTATTACTTTCATTGATGGTTTCATTAGATATACGTATGTTTATTTGATGAAGTATACATATGAAGCATTTGACATGTTTAAAGTATAAAAAAATGAAATTGAGAACTACTTAAGTAAGAAAATAAAAACACTAAGAAGTGATAAAAGATGTGAGTACTTTTCTAGTGATTTTAACTTGTTGTATAATTCATCAATATTCTGCACCTAGAACGCCCGAACAAAATGGATTAACTGAAAGAAAAAATAGAACTTTCGTTGAAATGATAAATGCCATGTTAATTTATGCTAAATTGTCATTTAATTTATGGGATGAAACATTATTGAGTGCATATAGGATATTGAATAGAATTCCTTTAAATTTTACTAAAATTTCTCCTTATGGATTGTGGAAAGGAAGAAAATCAAACATTGGATACTTCAAAGTGTGGGAATGTCTTGCCTATTGTAAGAACACGAACCATGATGAGACCAAGTTAGGTCCAAGAGGTATCAAATGTACCTTTGTTGGATATGCTAGTAATAGCAAATCATATAGATTATTATATTTGGAGTCCATGTGATTATTGAATCCAGCGACGTAGAGTTTTTCGAGAATTCACTATCTTCGGATAATGAATTATGGAAATTAATAAAAAAATCACAAACTCTAGTGGAACACAAGATGAAACGTCTTCTAAAGATGTTAATAAATCAAGTGAACCTCGAAGGAACAAAAGAACTCGAATTGAGAAGTCTTTAGGACCAAATGAAATTGACTCTTAACTTATTTCGTTCTACTTGGTAGAAGGAAATAAGAAGAATGTAGTAAAAATAATTTATTTTGTTCTACAAGTGGAAATCGATCCTGAAACTTATAGAGAAGCTATGAATTCTCAAGATAGCATTTTTTTGGAAAGATGAAATTAAGGATGAAATGGATTCAATTATGTCAAACAATACATAAGAACTTGTCAATTTACGACCTGGATCCAAACATATTGGATGTAAATGGGTGTTTAGGATAAAGTACAATGTTGATGATTCTCTTAATACCTTTAAGGCTAGACTAGTAGCAAAAGGTTGTCGACAAAATTAAGGAATAGACTATTTTGATACTTATGCGTCGATAGTTAGAATAACATCAATTATGATATTATTCGCATTAACTTCTATACATGACATGCATGTTCATCAAATTGATATCAAGACGACATTTTTGAACGCGGATCTCGATGATGAGGTTTATATGGAACAACTTGAAGTGTTTGCTTTACTCGAAAATGAGCATAAAGTGTGTAAATTAGTAAAGTCATTATACAAATTGAAACAAGCTCTTAAGAAATGGCATGAAAATTTGATTTAGCCATCATTTATTTTGGTTTTAAACATAATAGCATAGATAAATGTTTGTATTCTAAAGTATGTGATGATTATGTGATATTTATTTGCTTATATGTTGATTATATATTGATTTGGAGTAATCCCATGGAGGGAATAAAAGAAACGAAAATGTTACTATCTTCCACATTTAAGATGAAGGATCTTGGACAAGTGGATATTATTTTGGGTATCAAAATAACAAAACTAGTGGGGGTTATCATTTAAGTCAATCACATTATATCGAGAATGTGATAAATAAGTTCAAACACTTGAACATAAAAGAATATAGTACCCATCTTGATCCAAGTTCAAAACTAATAAGGAATAATGGAATGACAGTTGCTCAATTGAAGTACACAAGTGTTATAAGGAGTCTAATGTAGTTCGATGCACAAGACCGAACATATCATTTGCAATTAGCAAGTTTAATAGGTTTACTAGTAATCCGAGCAATTACCATTGGAAGGCCATTAGAACAATTCTTGGATATTTAAATAAAACCAAGAATTTAGGTCTACAATACACTAAATTTCAAGCTGTATTGGAATGATTTACAGATGCTAGTTGGATATCTTGCACGGGTAAAAGTAAATCTATTTCATGTTGGTGTTTACTCTTGGAGGAGGAGTTTTTTCTTGGAAATCAAATAAACAAATATATGTAACACACTCAACTATGGAATCTGAATTTGTAACACTATCAGAAGTTGAGAAAGAAGTTGAATGGCTTAAAATTTACTCTATGAGATACCTTTGGGACTAAAGATTACATGATCAATATCTATCATGTGTGATTGTCAAGCCATGTTAGGAAAAATATACAATGATGTATACAACGAAAAGTCTAGACATATGAGTTTTAGACATGAATATATAAGGAAATTAATTAAGGATAGAACAATTTTCTTAAACTATGTTAAGTCAATTGAAGAATTTAGCGGATCCCTTAACTAAACTACTAAATAGAGATTTAGTAACGTCTAATTTGAGTAGAATGTGATTGAAACTCTTGAACTAAATGTCAATCAATGATCGCAACTCTACTTGTCATTACTTATCAAGTAATCCACGAGTTCAAAGGGGAACAACAAGTCATTCAATATATAGATAGTTTCAGCATTATGTAATTCACAATAACCATACTCTAATTAAATAATGCTGGTTGTTACTGAAATGATGACTGAGTTTTAAAGCTCCTAATGAAGTCAGTACAAAATGAAAGTATCTCTAAAAATAATAAAGATATTAGAAGAACTTTACCTAGATGAACTTTGAAGTGGTGGTGTTGCCTCAATAGAGAATTAGAGTGTCTCTCTTAAAAGTTTGTTGAAAAGGATGAGCGCAATGTCATATTATCGCTAAACAGGATTGAGGAATTTGAGAACACATAATACTTGTTTGTTTCTTACCGGTATTGTTAGATGAAATAATTTGTTCAAAGCTTTCATGTTACTTTAATTTCGACTTTACTTTGTT
>CAIGRH010219508.1:0-12760 GCA_903798295.1 Fraxinus nigra | reverse complement strand
TGTGTGGTTATGGGTTTAAATTGTGAAGCCGGTTCGAGAAATTGGGGTTTTTTTAGCTATTTAATGGCTGGAAATTCTGTGGAGGGTTGTGTTGAGGATTGAGACTTTGATTTGAAATTGAGTGCATTTTTATCATTTTTATTTTCGAAATGCCAGTGGATAGAAATGGGAGCTTAGAATTCCATTTATTATGGGATCATGTTGGTAATAAATATGATAGTGAGTTTTATTTGGCAACGCCATCTACGAGTGACTATATGCTCTTTTTGAGTAATTTATATTTGCAAACTCTACCTGGGAGTATATATATATTGTTTTTGGGTAACTGTTATCTAAGAATGGTTTTTGCGGATTTTTGCCATTCTAATTTTTGTGTTGCTGATTTAATTAATAAGGTGAAGTTGTCGAATTGAACTTATGGACAGCTTGCAAAGTCATGGACACTCTTGATTTGGGTTGTTACTGGCTTCATGTTTCACATGATGCAGAGATTGATTTTACATTTCTTAAAGGATGTGTCTTAGTGTTACATGGACATAAAACTGAACATGGAGTAGTACCCTAACTCTAATAACCTATTACTAAGCTGTAAGCTTAAGTGAAACATTAGATAGTTTCAGGTGGTATTTCCTCACTTTTTTTTTGTTATGCTACAAGTACCTAATATTTTACCTAATGTGGACAAATGGCTGCCAGGCGCAACCCAAATGGGAGCGGCCATTTGTCCATGGCACCCATTATGTAACATATTATGTACAAATAGAATTTTCCTTTTTTTTTTTTTGTTTGGCATAGGCAAGCATGTGGGGCTGGTAGATGGGAGTATCCATACTTGCAAAAATCAGGATTAATGTTCACATCCACTGTCTCTCACGTGTGTTAGTTTGGTACTATTTTACATAATAGTTGCGTATACTCCTCGGCATACTCATTGAATCGTTGCTTTTGTTACACAATGTTTGATTGCTGTAAGAACATAAATTGTTGTTGGATTTGATGGATTCTATTGCAAGTTTCATTTCTAATGGTACATCACAACTTGAGTAGAGTGACTCAAGTTATCTTGACTTATCATTTGCTTGCTTTGAGGTGATCTTAGTTATCTTATTATAGATTTCAGCAAATGTTTTCCCATTTGAATTCTGATATTAATACGTTTTCCTTGAAGTAGGTTTTCATCATAATTTGAATTCCTAAACGTGAAAGCGTTTAGAATAGTAGAAGTATAGAATATATACAATTTTCCATACAAATAAATGCCATTCTTCCTGTTAGATTGCATTTTGAAATCATGCACGAAAATGACACATTGTATGAAGCAATCCATGTGTATAGGTTATGTAAAACAATAATGGATGTCAGCATTTTGCATTTATTTGTATTTAGACAGTTATTTTTCATGTGTATCAGAATGTAAACATACCCACTCAAGGATATGCTCTAGTTCTAGATTCATGTAGTCTGTGTTTGTGATAGGGAAAGCACTCTTTTGAAGTTTATGTATTGATGTATTATCATATATACCTCCATGGGTGTTTTGAACTTCATTTATGAATATGATTTACTGTGTTTACATGCATGGGCGATCAGCAAGTAATTCTGTAATTATCTGCTCCCTCTTTGCTGCCTGCCACATTAGGAGAAGGGGCTGTAAATTATTGAACAAGTTCCCGGACAAAAGTAATGGTGCCATACAAGTGCAAAGATTTATTTTGTGTGCTATGTGACAACTTCTTAATGAAACAAATGCGTATATGCTCTAATGTTCATACAAGTGCAAAGATTTATTTTGTGTGCTGTGTGACGACTTCTTAATGAAACAAATGCGTATATGCTCTAATGTTCAGACTTTTCTAAATATAGTTGGAGTACCCGTGTCGAACATAACACGACATGGGTGTGGATATGAGATATATGTCGGATCTTCCAAGTTTCAACCGGACACTTCGTCATTTTTGCTTCTTTCTTCATTTTTTTCTTTTCCTTTTATTTCCCTGTTCTTCTTTCCCACTTTTGCTCTCTATAAACCTAGCGTCGTTGCCGAAAGGGTGGAGAAAGACGGCGACGCTAGGTTTTCTCTTCTTTTTTCTATCCATTTTCTTCTTTTTTTTTCCTTCTTTCTTTCTTTATATCGGTAGTTTAGGGTTTTGTTTGTATAAAATGAAAATGAGTTTCATATGGTGTTACTTAGTGCTCCACTAAGTTCAAATTATAATCAAGTTCTTCATTTTCTATCTTATATATTATTTAGTAATTCTCATTATTGAAAACTAAATCCAAAATTTTATTTTATTCTTCTTAACCCTTTATTAAATATCAATTTCCTTCATTGTGAATAATTAATTTTGACATATTCAAAATGACATCCTGGATCCGTAAAAAATTGAAGTTTGAAAGACGTACACACGTACCCGTGTCCAAATTTTGAACTATTTTTAGTCATGTCCCCGTATTCTACATTTTAGAAAATAAAATATTTGACACTTAAATATGTACCCGTACCCGAGTCTGAGTATCATAGCGTATATGTATGGGTTCAAATAATTTCAAAACACCATGCAATCTCTAAGTGGGGGAGCTTGGAGAGAAAACACCCTGCATCTTGTATATATTATTACTTTTTTATTTTTTGTGGAGGATGGGGTGGGGTGGATTTAATCCCTTTAGTTCACAAACCAATCAGTAATTTCTATCTTAAACCTATCTCAACTGCCAAACCACGAAATTCCTTCAAAAAATGAACTAATGCAGAGCTGCAATTGAAAAGTGAGAATGAACTTTATTTTCTGCGATAAGAAATTTTCTGTTGGGTGTCGTTGTAACACAAATGTTCTTAATTACCACGATGCTCAATGGTACTGCAAAAACACTAACAGAATTCCAATGATCATTGAGCATTCTGTATTTTGCCTCATTAAGGATATTCACCTTGTTGCAGGTTCTTTCTGTTGTTGGACTTCTTCAAGATGATGTTGATCCCATGGTGTCTGTAATGAAGGTTGAGAAGGCTCCATTAGAGTCCTATGCTGATATTGGTGGGCTGGATGCCCAGATCCAAGAGATCAAAGAGGCAGTCGAGCTCCCATTGACACACCCTGAGCTATATGAAGACATTGGTATTAAACCTCCCAAGGGAGTCATACTCTATGGAGAGCCTGGAACTGGAAAGACATTGCTTGCAAAGGTCAGTGTCGTTATACTTTTGGTAAAATTAATACATTGCTCACTAATGTCTGTAAATATGTTTATAAGAAGTATTATAGCTTGTACGCTTCTCTTATTAATCTTTTTTTCAGGCAGTAGCAAATTCTACATCTGCAACTTTCTTGCGTGTAGTTGGAAGTGAATTGATTCAGAAGTACCTGGGAGATGGTCCTAAATTGGTGAGGGAACTCTTTAGAGTTGCTGATGATCTGTCCCCATCTATTGTCTTTATTGATGAAATCGATGCAGTTGGTACAAAAAGGTATTCTCCAGAACGTCAGTGTCCTGAAAATAGGGATAGTTATTGATGGGTATTTATTGATGAATTCTCTTTACAGATATGATGCCCACTCAGGTGGTGAACGTGAAATTCAGAGGACTATGTTGGAACTGCTGAACCAGTTAGATGGTTTTGATTCAAGAGGGGATGTTAAGGTCATTCTTGCAACAAATAAAATTGAAAGTCTTGATCCTGCCCTGCTTCGGCCCGGTAGAATAGACCGGAAGATCGAATTCCCCCTTCCAGATATTAAGACAAGGAGGCGTATTTTCCAAGTAAGCATGGCATGATTTGTACGCATGAAATACCATCAGTTCATCTCAGTCCAACATTTCTGATGATTTGTTGAGCAAACCTTCTTGTCTATTTCATAGATACACACATCAAGGATGACATTGGCTGATGATGTCAACCTAGAAGAATTTGTTATGACTAAAGATGAGTTTTCTGGAGCTGATATCAAAGCCATATGTACTGAAGCTGGATTGCTTGCTTTAAGAGAGCGCCGTATGAAGGTGAGGCGCTTCATTTTAATCTTTGAAATTTATACTTCTACACACACATTTATATATTTAGTTTTTGGCGGAAAAGTCCATAAATCTTTCCAGTGTCTTTGCTTAGAGAGTCAATAGTGTTTGGGTTGGTTGAAGACTTATAATTTGCCTGTTTATCAGACTGTTGTACAAATTTAGTTCCTATCTAAGATAGTTGGTAACTAATGGGGTTGTTGGCGACTTGTCATCAGATGGATAAGTGGGAGGAAGGGGAATTTGAAAAAAGGTTAGGGTACATTATTGTATCTGAAGTAAATAATGTGGCAATGTAGAATTTATAAGTGCAAATGGCCAAATGGGCTCTGTCAGTGAAGTCATCAATCATCTCAAACTCATGAGCCATGCATGTCTAGATCGGCTGGCAGAAAGTTTTTGAATCTTTTGGGGCAGGGAGAGAGAGTAATTCCAAGCAGTTTTACGAGTTATAATATTTAGTGGTTTAGAATTTACTAGTGCAAATAAGTGTCAATCATCTTGCCACTAACCAGTCACACATCAAAATCGGCTGGCACAAGGATTTTAAATCATTTTGGGTGGTGAGAGAGTAATTCTAAGATGTTTTAAGGGTTGTAGTTATCAAAAAAAAAAAAATTTGTGGGAGTTGGCTGTGTGGTCATTTCCCTCCACCCAACTGTTTCAACTAATATCATGACATTTTTTTCCCAATATATGTTTTTGTAGGCAGTTTATACTGATTTACAGTTTAAATTTATTGAATAAGTAACGATGTTCACAATCTATTGAAAAGCAGTTATGAATGAAATGGATTTTGCAGATTTCTAATCCTGTTACGCATCTAAAGTGCTACCATCCTCCATCACCAACCTTCATAATTTCTCATTCTAAACTTTTCGGCTCCTCTTCCTTCTCAAATCTACTGAACGCACAAAATTTAACCCTTAGAAGATCTCAACAACTACCTTGAAAATTGGATATGTGCTGTGAGAATAGATCTAGGATTTTGTTGCTTATGCACAGAATGTTAGAAATGTCACACAACTTAGCAATAGAAATGATGACAATCAAAGGAGTGATAAGGAGAGGAGATGAGAAAATGTTGGAGTGATAAGATTATCAAATTTAAACCAAAGGATAAATGCAAAGTTGTTAATTTGTTATTTGATAGTTGTCTATTTTTTGGATAAACACTAGCTATAGAGAATTGTTGAACTTATTTTATTATAAATAGGACTAAATGTGTGCTACGTGCTCATGGTTTATAGTTCTCAGTCAATAATGTTATAATCAATTCTTTTATTCATTTTTAGAATTCTTTTCTTATTTTTTTCTTGGTATTAGAGCCATTGTGAGCACTCGCACACCACAAATCTTCTCTTCCACTTCACTTTACTATCCGTAAATATTGACAACTTTATACTCATTTCTCATTAATTCTTTGTCCATCAAATACATCTCATCAAATCCAAACAAAACATCATAAACAGAAAATTTCATACCAAAATTAACAAATGAGTTAAAAAAAAAAAAAAACACCAAAATTAACAAATGATTTCATTGCCCTGTTTGAAGAAACTCTCAGCCTCCTTGTAGGCTTAGACACAACCTATGCAATATGGGAAGCATTTAAAATGCTTATATACACAAGTGACATCTTCGCAAGAATGAAGATAAAAATCACTGTTGGCTTCATCGGCTTCATCATACCAATATCCATAGCAACTCAATTTTTCAAACCAAACTGTGCCTTAAGCCAGCACATTTTGCGGGAGGATGTTAGAAATGTCATACAACTTGACAATAAAAATGATGAGAACCAGAAGAGTGATAAGGAGATGAGAAAAGTTGGAGTGATGAGATTGTCAAATTCAAACCGAAGGTTAAATGCAAAGTTGTTAATTTATTATTTGATAGTTGTTATCTATTTTTTGGATAAACACTAGCTATAGAGAGTTGTTGAACTTACTTTATTATAAATAGGAATAAACGTTTGCTAGGTGCTCATGGCGTATGGTCGTTGTTCAATAATGTTATAATTAAGTCTTTTATTCATTTTTAAAGTTATTTTCATTTTTTCTTCTTAGAACTGTTATAATGGTGGATCTGTGGTGGTCTTGCTAGGGGTGGAGTGGGGTAGAGAGATTTGGATGGTGGTGTTAAAGTTGCTGGGCAGGGTAGGGGGATAGGATGATTAATGAAAACCGTGGCATTTCTGTTAGGAAAATTTTAAAAGAAAGCTGGAGAAGTATTTATTTGGGTAAAACAACTAAAGTAGAAAGGAGATTCAAAATGGAGTAAAAGTTGTGCAATTGAAAAGTTTTGAGACTTACAAGTCAAAATGAGCCGTTACCCCCTTCAACATTTAGTACACACTTATTGTGGATATAATTGATTTATTTTGTTCACTAACGCTCTATTGTTAATGATTTGAATGCTCATTTATGCTTGTTTAGGTAACACACTCCGACTTCAAGAAGGCTAAAGACAAGGTTATGTTCAAGAAGAAAGAGGGTGTTCCAGAAGGACTTTACATGTGATAATAATCTTCTTCTGCTTCATTGGCACGTATTTCACTTTTCTCAATTTTACCAAGAACTTTTTGATGTTTGTTTTTCTTATCAATGATCTCGGCATCATTCACAGAAAGATGGAGATCTTATGTTGCAATATTTTGATTCATTCATTTTCAATTTCACTCGGCTGGTTTTGTTAAAGGAGTATTTTGATATTTTAGAAAATATGAATTGTCGAGTATCCATAAACAATTGATGAACCATGTGGCTGCCTGGTATATTTTAAAATACATATACAGGAGGAAGAGTTGTTCTATCTTTCTACGGTCTTGCACTTAGAAGGAGAATTGACTGTGTATTGGGGTCGTGTAATGCAATAATACCCCATGAAGGGGATGTCACAAGATATTAGGGCAGCATCTTCAATGCAACTCTTGAAAGGCTAGCCTTTCTTAGCTCTTAATTTTCTATTTTATTTAGCCCCTTGTTTGAGTCTCATTTTGGAGAGAAATGTATTTTTGAATAGTTATTTTTGGAGAATTTGTGGTTAAAAAGTAAGAAAAGGTTTTGGTTTACGTATAAAATTATTTTATTGAAAAATGAATTTTTGAAATAATGGGACTCAAACAAGGGCTTATAACGATCAGTGTCATATCTGAAATTTTATTGTCTAAATTGTAAAATCTATACACGAATCACATTATTTCCCAACAATTACTACTTTAAGTTGGTTTTGATATTCACAATTTGACGTCTTCAGAGTTGCAAGCAGCAAATTGCAGAAGTAACAGTATCTATTCACTTGCAAAAGATCTAACTTTACATGAATGATACATTGAGCATCGGTGTTTATCTTATGTTGGGCATAGGTGACGTGTTATATAAATCCATTGGGGGATAAACTTATGGTGAGTCTCAACATTTGAATTAAGTTTAAACTTACACCAATAAATTTATGTATCAAGTCGTCGAAGCTTAATATAAAATATGAGCACTAATATATATATATATATATATATATATATAAAGTTTCAATGTGAAGCTTGTCAAATATATTTTTGGTAGCTTCAAATGCATGCATACAAACGAAACATAGCAAAGATTGCAACATAGTTTTAACAGGCTACAAAAGTAAAGGCAACAAGTAGCAGATGCAAACTTAAAACGCAAACTAAAATAATTGCCATATAATAGATTAATTACGCCATAGAAGGCTAACATTTGTAGTAATAACTGAGCTTCAAGGGTTCGGTAAGGCTCCGGCGTCACCACCATCGCCTCCACCTAAGCCATTACCAATTCCACCTCCAAGGCCACCATCTTCACCAACACCGCCAAGTCCACCTGTTCCAATTGCGCCCCCAAGACCACCGAGTACACCAACGCCAATGCCAAGACCGCCACCTGCACCTACTCCACCCCCCAAACCACCACCACCAATGCCACCGAACGTGGGGATGTTCTTCTGCTCATTCAGACCCTTGTCAACAGGCAAAACTCTTGCTGTTGCCTGAGCTACAACAAGGGCAAGAAGAAACATTATACATAACTTTGCCATTTTTCTCTTAATTTAAGGGCTCTCCTCTCCTTGCTTGACACGCCTAAATGGAAGTTGTAGCTCTCTTTATATAGACAGGGGTGGCGGTGGGGATGGTTGCTATATTGAATGAATGATAATAAAAAATGTTACTACTTAGGTTGTTTTTATTTTAAATATTCACAGTTTCTTTTAGAGTCACATGCAGCAAAGTGCAAGTGTAATCGTATCTACCCATAACTTTATTCCGTAAATATAACTAGATGTTAGAGAACAGAGACAACAGAAAAGACACTCCCCTTCCATGTTTTTTTTAAAAAAAAAAAAATCATCTGAGGTTTGTTTTAAAAGATAATTTCTTTATCTAAATAAAATTAAGAAAAATGAATGTTCCTAATCCGATATAACGAAAATGGTAAAATAGGAAGGAAATATTTATTTTATTCTACAAGAGGTATACATGATATTTAAAAATGAATTTCAGGTTAAGGTTCTTACTTGAAATGATGAATTCCAAGATCTATGTTGTGGTTGAATTAACTTGCATTTCAAATCTCCAAAATTCGTATTTTCTTGTTGTCTGATCCTATCAATCACAATCACAATGGAAGGAAATTGTTATCCACAATTTAATTGCCTACTTTTGTAAGTTTTCATACCAAAATAGTGATTTTAGGTCCTTTCCAATTTTAGTGTATTACGAAAGAATTTTACACTATTATCGTGCCATCTTTTCTCTCACCATAATCGTTAGACAAAGTGATGGGAGTTATTTTGGAGTTATGGAAGTGATGGGGGTTGAGGGAAGTTATGGGTTTGAATTTTATTAAAACCATTCCCTCCAAACTATTTTGATGTCTTGTGGGTCAGGTCACCCACATCGGTGATTGACGACATGTATTTTTCTTTGTTAAGTTGGTTTGCTTTTTAACATCTAAAATCAATGTAAATTGAGAACTCCAAAAAGGCAGGATTTTTCCTAGCAATCACTTGCTCAAGTGAGACTCAATAAACATCAATGGCATCTAGAGGTGTCGCGCTCACAAGTCATGGGTATGGGCGGGCTCAGCGAAAAAATTACGGCTCGAACCATCCTTTAAGCCGAGGTTTCTCAGGAGTAGATAACAAGTTCCAAAACTTTAGTGGTACGAGGGCCCCTGCACGACGACGACGAAGAAGAAGAATAGTAGTAGTAGTAGTAGTAGTAGAGTGAGGGATGTTGATGGCCTTCAATAATTATATGCATATGATGCTGCTGTTTGTTACCACCCACGCACGCTGTGTGTATGTGTGTGTGAGTACTTCCCTGCAATAATGTAAGACACGGACTGTACAGATCGACCCTCTTTGAAGAGTCTTGACACCACTTGTTTAGAGATCAAGCACGATCCACATTTGTTAGTAACTTATCCTTCATTGGGCGAGCAAATTGGCTCAATAGTTTACTTACTTTTGCAAGTCCGTCCATGCATATGATAGATGAATAGAATCAAACAGTAATGATCCACTTCTCAGTATTGATCAATTCATGACTTAACTCGTCCTTTATCGAAATGATTCGCTTCTCTATATTGATCGACTCATGACATAATAGTCCTAATTACTCTGGATGAGCCAAATAAATGGCTTGATCCATCTCACTCACCATCAATGTACCTTGATACTCTCATGTGCTGGTGTAAATAGGCCAACAATACCACATCTACATTGTTAGAAAAGTAAATGCAGTGTCGGAATGTGTACTGGAAGTTGGTAAATTTCATAATTCCTCAGCTCAATAATTCCCAACTAAATAGACATGAGACATTTTATACTTAGAGTGTGTCTGTTTCTAATTTTTTATCTGATTTTTAGCCATTATCTAACTGTTGTCATGGGTTCCCGCCGTAATAGTTGATTGCCTCTCTCTCGTGTGGGGCCCTCATGTAAGGTAACGATAAATTTGGTAATCTTAATCTGCAAAAAATCAGAACCAGACACAACCTTATTTATATTAGAACAATGTTACTTTGTCAACAGAATCTGACTAGATTTAGTGATAGAAGATGTCATGGCGCGAGGTGATTGGATGAGAAAGTTAATTGTGCTTAAAACAGTCCAATGATGAAATTTCATATGGCAATGTTAAACTTTATGTTCATATAACATGATTGTTCATATTATATTACTTCATCAATCTCATAAAGATAAGTTTGTTTCCATTTTCACATGAAATTAAAAAAATATAATTAACATAGTTGAAAAATATTACTTTTTTTCTACATTTTCTCTAATATGATTTAGAAAATTAAATAAATAACTATACTTTAAATAAAAAAGTCGCATATAATTTGAGATAGACGAAAAAGGAATCAAACTTATCTTTATGGGAAGGAAAGAGTACAAACAATCAAGTCCAGGTCGCTACCATCACCATTTGTGATTGTGTTACACCGAAACCACCAGTTCTAGGATGTCATGTTACACCATTATAATTGATAATTGTATTTTATATACAT
This sequence comes from Fraxinus nigra, assembly GCA_903798295.1. Lineage (NCBI taxonomy): Eukaryota > Viridiplantae > Streptophyta > Magnoliopsida > Lamiales > Oleaceae > Fraxinus > Fraxinus nigra. The sequence goes on along the minus strand of CAIGRH010219508.1, from coordinate 2,216 downwards.
ATTTAGGGGTCTAAAATATCGATATTTGGTAGTTTTTTTTTTTACAAAATATATCTTAAATTGTTGTATTGTATGTTATATAGGTAAAACTTAATGATTGAACGAAGAATTAGAAGCAAAAGGTAATAATCAAGGAAAATGGCAAAGTCCAAAGTTTAATGACCAAATTGCAAATATCAAATATTCGATTTGGACCACAAGATGATACTTTAAAAATTGCTAAAAGACAATTGGATGGAATTAAAACTCAAAATGAATGGAATATAATCAAAATATTACCAAAATCACTTTCCAATCGCATGAGTTATAATCCAGATTTTTAACTTTAGCATAGTAAAATTTTGAATTTGAAAAATTATATCTAGAAAAAGTTGTAGCTCTTTGAGTTAGCTTTCTAATGCACTTTAAATTGCCTTAATTTAATATTTGGTGAGAAATTCATAGACAAAATACTGATTGTTGTGCAGGAACGAAAAAAATCCTCGCGTGCGAACATTTTTCCTTATTCGATTGGAACTCTTTTGGAAACCAATGTGGGGTGTGTTTGAGCCACATTATTTTGAAATAATGTATTTTGGAATAATAGATTGATGGAGAATGTGTTGTTGAAAAAGAAGGAAAAATTATTAATCTGATGGAAAATATTATTTTATTGAAAAATGTGTGATTGAAAATAAGTAGAAGAATGAAAATGAAAATTTTAATGTGTACCAAATAGGGGCTTGGACGTGATTTTTAACCAATTTTTTACTCCTACAATACCTAACAGCATATGCATATTAGAGACCTCTCATATACATATTATACTCCAATATTCACCAATTACTATCATCAAATGAAGAAATTCATAGTTTTTATGAGAAAATTGAAGGGGGTTTGCAATAATTCAATTAAGTAAAGATTCAAACTTTTTTTGGGGCAAAGAAGAGAAGGAGTAAGTAGAGATTCATCAAAAAATCATTGAGGAAATTCAAAATTTTAAGATTTATCTTCATCTTCTCAATTTATCGAAAATCCGAGTTGTCTTTCTGTTTAAATATAATTTCTTGTAATTTCTATACATTAGACTAATTTTATACATTATTAGAATGAGATGAAGTCTTGTTATGATATTTTTATATTTTAATTATTTATTTTTGCTTTAATTTGGTTTGATTTGTGAATATTTATTATCGTTTTTTTTTCAATTATTTAATCTCGAATTGAATTGTTAGTAAATTTTATTGTGATAGAGAGAGACAACGGAGTTAAAGCACAATGTAGTAAGGTTCAATAGATGAAAAAAATATACATCTATGTTTTATATGATTTTTAATAGGTGTTCTACAACTTGTTAGTACATTTATCATGTTTGCGTCTTTTATCGAGAGATATAAATGTCACATGAGGAAAATAAATTTGATCGCTATCGAAAGAGACTTTCAATTAAATTAGGAATATTGACCAACTGAATGTTTTCAAATTGTCACTTTAATTGTTACACTAAAAATGAAATAGTAAGAAGGATTCGATATCTTAACAATGCATTTCACATATTTGAAAAATACATATATTTACATTTAATTTAGGGATTAGTATAAAAAAAATCACAAAAATTGTTTAATATTCGATCAATTACATAGTACCCGTGGGTTCAATACTCTTTTCATCATTTTATTACTTGATCACAATCACGTACACTTGCGAGTTTTCAAAGGATGAATAATCATCGCCACAACATGTAACACTATGAGGCGCTGCTGCAATTCATAGCAGCATCGCCTCGGCGCTGCTACGATTCATAGCAGCGTCGACCGCTGATGGTGTGTGGGTCGACTGTAGTGGGTCGATTGTATTGGTGGATGGTTTGTGGGTGTGTGGGTCGAATGTGTTGGTGTGTGGCTAAATCTGTTTGTTGGTGATTTGGGCTGATCTGTGGTGGTTTGGGTGGTGTTGTAGTGTGTGCAATGGTGTTGTTGTTGCGGTGTGGTGATGTGGTGCTGCAAAAATGGCAGTGACAACAGTGGCTTTGTTGTTGGTAGTGTTGTAGTGTTGTGACGGTGGTGGCGGGTGAAGGTGGCTACAAGTGGCAGTGGTGGTAGTGTTGGTGACGGTGGTATGTGACCTACTATTTGATGGTATGAGACCAAATATTTGGTAATCTGTGACCAGTTACTCAACTGAGATCAATAAATTATATAATCTGTGATCGTAAAAAAATATGTGACCAAATAATT
>CAIGRH010219474.1:775-17615 GCA_903798295.1 Fraxinus nigra | reverse complement strand
GGAGAAAAATCATTATCCTGCTTATATTGCTTGAAAGTTTAAAGGGAACGTAATTAAGAAAAATAGTACTAAAAGATTGTGCACCTGAATATAAGGGTCCTCGTATAGCACACCACTATCCTTAAGGCATAAAGCATTAAACCTTTCAGCAATATCACCAATTGGCTGTAACAGTCATCAAATTAAGAAAGTAAGAAGTATAAAAACATGATGGAGAAGGGGTCAAAGCAAAGTGCTGTATGAATCTAGGTGAGACTCCATGAAATCTTATCATCCAAAATAAAGGAACTTGTACAAATTTAGTGATTTAAAATGGAGGAATTTGGTAGCAGAACAAACTTTTATCCCAATACACTTGGAAGATGCATTGTCAACAATTGAGTATAATTTTACGAGTAAATTACATAGACACCTTATGAGGTAATTGAATATTATAGACATCCCATCTCTTTTTAAAACTTACCAAAACCCCCGTTGAAGGCAAAATTAACACCCATTTCCTATTTAACAATTTATTTTATGTTATATTTTAAACTATACTTTCTTTCTAATAAGAAAATTATCTCTTTTTTTTTTATAACCGTGGATGTCCGGAGCCAGTTTACGCGCATTTCGACTAATTCCACGGGGGCTTGAAGTTTACAGCCGGTAACTTACCTCGGTGGTCTAGAAAGGATTCGAACTGGTGACCATTGGAGAACAAACACAAGGTCTGACCAATTGAACAACTCCTCTGAGTTAAAAAATTATCTTAATTTTAAAGAAAGATTTTTTTTTTTCCCACGAATAATTACACCTCAATATTATTTGTCAAAATTAAATTTTGTATATATATCTTTAAAAATAGGAATAAGAAAATATTTTAATCTTGTCATCTGACAATAAAAATTCAAATTAACTGGATCGAGTAAACTTACAAATTACTAAACATTTATTTGTGTTCATTTGTCAATTATTTATATGCAAACAAGATGTTCTAAATATTTTTTGAAGACCTTATTAACTATTTTAGAAATAAAATATATATCATATATTTATTTGAACATTACTACATAATTTTAACTATATTTCTTTTAACTAAAAGCCCTGGTTGCATTTAAATAAAAAAAATGAGAAACAATGATAATTTCAATTTCATTTAATAATAGTTTAAAATCTTCAATTATGTTGTAAATACAAAAGGGTGAAATTGAAAACATAAATTTATTTTTGGCTGATGGGCAAATTTATGGGACAAAAAAAAATTAAAAAAAAAAAAAACTCGAGGGAGGTCGCCGTAATCTATTGAAAACATTCTTTTCATGATTCGAAATTTATGGACCCGAGACGATTGGAGGTGGATTGCGCTTGCATGGATGAAAAATGAAAAATAAATTATGTAGTTAAAGATTTTAATAATGTTCATTGCATTTCTCTTAAAACTAATTTTAAATCCTCCCATGTTAAGAAAACATTATCCTTTTTTTCTTTCGATTATGAAAGTGCTCTTTACGGTACATGTATAATGATACCAAAAGTAAAATTTGGGTCATCACATCATAGACTCAGGTGCCTCTAATCATATGACTAATTCTCTCCATGGATTAAGTAATATCAGAAAATATGTTGGCTCCTCACATGTTCAAACAGCCAATGGCAGTGCTCTATCCAATGAGGCAGTTGGTGATGTATCATCTAACTTTAATGATGTTCTGGTGTCACCAAATCTCTCTGTGAATTTATTTAGTATATGTCAACCAACTTGTAGATCAAAACTACAATGTACATTTTACTAATATCGGGCAATGTCACAAGCTTGTGCTGAAATACATTGGCTCCATGGTCTACTAGATGAGCTTGGATTTACTCCACGTGGTCCTACTTCTCTTAATGTGGATAATACTAGTGCCATCTACATTTCAGCCAATCATATCTTTCATGAACGCACTAAACACATCGAGGTGGATTGCCACTTTATCCGTAAGGCGTTTGAGGCTCAGACTATTTCTCTCCCCATGTGTCAAGCAATCTTCAAGTGGCAGATATTTTCACTAAGGCTCTTACGCGGCAACGACAAAATTTTCTTACAAACAAATTGATGCTGATCGATAAACCCGCATCAATTTGAGGGGGGATGGCAATAGAAAACAATAATTATGGTATAACATAACAGGGGCATAAACTCTGTAATTGACTCGTTAATCTAGGCTGTAAATAGGAGAAGAGATTTAGCTAACCATATATAGCTTACCAAACATAGCTCCCTAAAATCACTCTTATGTAATTAGCATGTATAGCTTAAGTTTCCTTGTATGCTTGTTAATGCATAACCAGAAGAAAGCTCACACTGGATGTACACAAGCAAGCAGAAGAAAGTTGTACCTGGACAATATTTGACTGCTCTTCAACAGGTGCGATGGCTAAAGCATCTGCTGCTGCATTTGAACCACCTTCCAAACCAGAGGCCAAGTTCGGCTCAGGCTGGACAGCGGCACTAGGAGAGCCTCCAATAGCCAGTGGGCCCAAAAGATCTCCAAGGAGATCAGCTGATGGTGTACTAGGTGGTTGAGGATCCACTATAGTCGGAGCCCCATTTGCCTGTGTCACCCCTTGCTCTGTAGTGTTCTGATCCTGTCCACAAATACAACTGTTAATTAACACTTGATTATGATAAAACAACCAGATTTCAATATAGGTTAACATGGTTGATCAGAATGCAAAGAATGACATCTCACCACATTGCTCACACTGGGCACCTTCACCAGACTAAGCTGGCCCACAGGTGGAGTCCCATTTGCAGGATGCTGGTCAGTCACTACCAAAGCATTAGAAGTCTGTTGTTGTGCTGCCCGCAATTTAATTGCACTTTGTTCTGCTGTATCAGCTTCAGAATCTTCAGCTTTTCTTATCAATGCCGACTAAAATAAAAAAAGATAAGTCACAGTTAGCATTGGCTACACTTTGTGAAGCTACTCTTACAAGTGATTTGTCGCTGATTTATGTCCTCCTGCAACCGTATAAACATAATGAAAGATAAACTACTTCTATACCAATATTGCAAATCATATACACCTACCTGTCGCTCCGGGAACTTTGGCATTTCAGCAAGTATATCCATTAGAGCTGCACCTTTCCTACTCAATGCACGATATTCAACAGCCCTTTGCTGTATCTCAGCATCAATACAACTCTCGTATCTGGAAATAAGTATAATTTGTCTGTTAAAAAGGGAGATCTCTTTTTCATAGTTAACGAAAATATTCAAACAAATCATTCAAGATGAAACCGCACTTGCCAAATACTGCCCAAATTTGGTTCTGTAGCTCGGGATCTGGTGGTTGAGCGTGCATCAAAATCTTAGCATATGTCGATAGAAGGATAGGAATTGTTGAAGTCCTGTATAATTCTTAATTGTATTACGTCTAGTGATGAGAATTAGAAAAAGTTGACAAGAAAACCACAAGTGCACTCACGAAACAGTTGGAAGTTTCTCATGTATGATGCTGAAAATTTCCTTTGGACTGCACCCAGGCCGCCTGGCCAGAAAATGGCTGTATTCTCCAAGGATATAAGCACTCAACTGTCCCGTACATAGCATTAAGAGAAATTCTCAGTAGAAATTACTTCAAAGGTTTACGAAATGAAATTCAGAACATCACACAAGTGAGTTCATTATTTGGAGTATGTATACTTAAAAAACCTGAAGAGAGACAGCTCGATGTAATTTTAACTCTTATTCTACCACATCTTCATTTTCTATTAGTTCGTGTACCCTCAACTAACTCCATCAGCCTATCAATTCTCATGAAATTTATGACAATGATCCGATGCAAACTGAATTGATAACCAGAAGTTAGTTGCAAACAAAGTAGTGACGTGTTTTAGTGTTCCTATCAACTCAAAAGAATATACTGACAACAAGAGTTGGATTACATGATCATGTGTCTTTATACCATTCAACGCCCAAACAACAATTTAACTTTTTAGCTCTACTACTACAATCATGGGTATGAACACATTCACCGACATTATATCGTACCATAATAGGAACATAGAAAATACAATCACGGGTGAGGTAAACATACCTTAACCATTGTCTCATGAATAGCGGGCTTATCAACGTATTCTCTAACTTTTAGGGCCGCATAAGTCTGATATGATATAAAAACAAGAAGAGTATTGCTATAATCCAACTTTCTAAATAAAACTCACTATGATAATAACAATAAGAACAGTTTCAGCTACCTGTAGATCCTCATTGTTTGTAACAAATTGCACAACACGGAACCAAATGTCATCACTGACAAAATCTCCTGCCTTGTCAATCAACTGAAGGATCACATCTACGTACCTGCATGACATTGGAGGGGGGGATATAAATTATTAGAAGTAACAATTCTGAGTGTTACATATCTCATCAATTTTGATATAAATATTTGTTTCACTGCCAGCCAAAGTCGGTTAGATTACACTGATTCAACAGCAAAGCGCTTCAGTATATATGAATCTAACTGTACAAGCTGAACGAATATCTTCTAAACAATGTAAACTCTATCTGCTATTTACCTAAAGAAAATTTTTAAGAAATGGATAGTGAAAAGCCACAGGATGATTCAAAATTGAAGTTGACCTTTAGAAATAGTTACTAATACGAATTTTGATGAAGACGTGATTTTCTTGAAAGGAAAAATTATCCTGCATTTAGTAGGCTTCAGAATTGATACGTGGGAAGTAGTTCAACATTTGTCATTACAAACTAACATAGCCAGAAGAAAAAAATTATATTTCTCGTTCAATTTTAGAGACAGCAACTGCTCCAATTAATGAAGCTGTGGTTGCATGCAAATGAGTTTTTTTGTTTCTATTTTCCTGTGGAAATGTTTTTTTATAAGAAACCCAATTTTATTAATTATGCAGAACAATTATTACGTCTGTTATCATTATGTTATTGAGTGTTGCGTTGTTAAAAAGATGAAAGTCTTACATGTAAACTAACCTGACTATTCCCTAGACTATTAGCATTTCGGTGTGTCATGTTGGCCAATAAAATTAAGTAAAAACCATTTGTTAGTTTTGAGATAGTCCATACCATGACAAATCAGGAGCAAACTTCTCTGCAAGAATCGCAGCTTTGAGTGACAATTCTTCACGCATTGCAAAGTCTGCAGAGCTAAGATACTGGAAACATATGAAAGTCAGTCGCAAAGTTCTTTCTTGGTTTACCAGAGTAACCTACAAATTTTTTCAAGTGGAATTGTGGACTGCTTGACCAGTTATTATGCACCTGTAATATTTCTTCAACTATGTCCTTCGCATTAGAAACATCACACATGCCATATAGCAAATCAAGGGCACGCCTTCTTATACTGTCAAAATAAATAATAATTCATCATCAACAGGCCTTCAGTTGAAATCATAGCCTAAAAGGTCAAACTACAAAACCCAAATACTTAATGCCAGAATTGTGTGAAGGGAACCACAGTAAAAGAACATCATACAACAAAACATGGTCAGAAGAATATGACAAAAGTAACAGCCTCCTGAGCATTATTGGTGAATACAATAATTTTACAATATAGTAATCTAATTAGTTTTTAATCATATTTGTAGTTAAGGATGATCTGTGAATATATATATGAATCGAGATAACAACTAAAAGAGACAAGATTTGCCTCAGAGGTCATTGCCTTTGGAGACACAAGTGAGGTCACGGGGTGGTCAAATTTCTTCTCCATCAAATCTTTTCCCCGTATTTTCCTGAACTGAAGTCCATGAAAAGGGGGATGTTCAGCAGGTTGTTTGCAGACAGATCCATTTGTCTCACCCAGACAGGTCACATGACTGGTTCGAAGAGGCCAGTCCAGTCCGGTTTTCAAAACTATGATCATAACTATTAAGCAGATGATGAAAGAAACAAAAATTCGTAGCACTTGGAATTTACAAACAGAAAACACCCAGATCTGACCTGATATCAGGGTCCTTTAAGGAAGTAATAATCTGTGCTTGATGTCTTTTAATAATGTCCTGTACATCTGTAACCATCAACATCCTAGTCATATTCTCCTGCATTACGCAAATCATGCAGTCAGAAACTAGCAATCAGATCATGACCTTCATGCTAATGTTGACAGTTAAGACCACGTTTGGCACAATTCTTAAATAAAAAGTCCATCTAATAGATGGATTTACCAGTGTGGGATTTATAAGTGCCTGTACATAATATTAAATATTTGATAAATTTACTTTCTGTAAACTGATTTGAAATTAAAATTAGTTATTAATTGCATATGCAGGAAGACAAATTCAAGGGCTACCAAAGTCCACTTCTTTGAGACAGAACTTTGTAATAAAAGTTCATCTATAGTAACTTGCACAGAACTCATGACTTTTTCAAGTGAGTTTAAGATACAAGAGTAAATTTGCGAGAATTGTCAGACATGCTCTAAATTTCTTAGACTTCAATAAGATATGGAATCGGACAAATATATAGGACTCCCAGTCTCCCACAACAATTTAAGGCAAGACACAAACATGAAGCCAAAATATTAGAAAAGGAACGGAAAAAATTGGTGTACAAACAACTTACCAGACCAAGATATCGTATATTTGGTTCCCGCACAGCTATAAACTTCCCAAGCAAGGCAACACATTGCGACATCATTTCTTTTTCAGCATCTAGATGCATGACCTGCGGGACAATTTTGAACAAAGAATTTCCATGAGAATAATATTACCGAAGTAGACATTAGAAAAGGAGAATATAATAGCTATTCTCAGTTTCCTCTTATTTCTGCCACCATCCGAGAATGGGGGGAGGATAGGATTCTTCAGAAAAACAAAATATCAACTTCAAGGAGAGAAGTTGTTGCGTGTTATTGTTGAAAACATTATTTAAATGATATACACATTGCATTATCTTTTTATATCAATTAGTTCAACACGGAATCAAAGCGTGCAAAGGTTGTAGGTCCACATCTTGCTGCCACTCATTTAAAATAAAATTGCCACCTACACATGAGGAGCCGTGTTGAAAATGCTATTTAAATGATATACTTATCTATAAACTAGCTTCTTTTTTTCAAGCAAAACACCAACACAGCCTTAGTGGGTTTTTAGGTTCCATCAAAGAATACTAATGGGGATTTGGATTCCCCTATCATATATAAAATCTAACTCACAAGAACAAGAGAAAAGGGGAATAAATCTGACCTCCCAAAAGCAAAACAATGCAACATATAAAAGAATGAAATAAATGAGGCAGTCCAACTTCATATACAAAGAAAGCAAGTGAGAAGCAAACTAACGTCCTCTGGTACTAGGAGGTTTATATCTGTCAATCTGTAAATATAGTCAACCTAAAGCATTTGCTGCTAGTGGTACACATTCCTTGTCTAAACTCTGTAACAGCATTGGGGAATCTGAAATTGCTGTGGTATATAGCCCATATTGCATCCAATTGATATCATGAGTTTTTGGATATATTCTTGAGATACTGGGGTTAGAAAGTTTGCATACAATCCAAAAATTATGCCAACATTACCACTAGGTCTCTACAAGCTGCTTTGAAGAAGTATCATAGAATTCATCAGATTGTGTCTTCAAAAGGACACTGGATACTACAAATATTGTCCAGTTGTCAAGAGAAACATTCGGCAAATATTGTTTTTAAACAACCAACTTTCCTCTTTGCTAGAATTTTTTGCTTCAAAATAATATAATATTATATATTTACACTTACCGAGTACAAGAGATACCAGGTCAAAATTGTTCCAGCATTAAAAGATCGTTTTCAATTGAATGCATGTTACTACATTTGTTGTCTAGTTCTCATTACAATGTGCAAAACTGTGAGCAAAGTATATGCATGTAAAAACATAAATTGCTCAATTACTAAGATTCTCAGTCATTAATTATGCGTAGAAAAATCTTGGACGCCAAACAAACAAGAAAGAGGTTCCTTAAACATTGTTTCTGAAGATTAGGCATGACTTCAGACAGTGACTTAAAACTGTACACAGAGTTTAAATGCATACTTACAAGAGCAAGGGCTTCGAAGAGAACAGCATGTGATGCATTATTCTTGTTCACATTTTTCACGACATCAGTTCCCATTAGTATCCGTTGTAAAACCTAGTTAACCAAAAGACGCCCCATTTGAAAATCAACAAAATCTAGATACAAAAGATTTATGAAATCTAAATACTAATTTATCTGTTAAATTAATATTGAAAAGAGAAAGAAAGACCTCAAATAATGATCTTCTAGTGTTCGGATCTTCAATGATTGGAAAATACTGAAGAGCCCTCATTGTCTTAACCTGCAGTGACAGATTGATATAAGCATAAATATAGGGTCATATTAATTAAAAAAAAACTCCATAAAGAGAATTATTATATCCTGCTTAAGGATATAAGTTGAGAATGTATAAGTATTCCCTTGACATTTGATAAACAAGGAAGATAAATCAAGAAAAATTGCTCAATGATATTTAGCAAGTATACATTCAAGATTTACATGACCGTTGGCCATACAAGCTTTCCACAAACTTGATAGAATCCTAAATAAGTAAATAGATTATACCAGAATATCCTTTTTATCAATGAAAAACTATAGTTATTACTTTCACTATTTGTTCAATCTTAGAGAACATTGATTCAATTAGAAAGGTTAATAAAGAAATACGACTCCAAGTCGTCGCTAGGCATAGAACGAATTTGTTTCACACCTTGAGCAATCCAAATATTTTAAGTCCTATGTCAGCTCAAAAAAATGAAAAATTAGAAAAACTAAAAATAAATTCATCCAAAGAAACTTGTCCACAAGAAACCAAAGTTTTTAGACGATTGCAAACCAATTAGACAAATGTGCCAATTCTGTTGCCAAAAAACAAAACTTTTTGTATAAAATAGAAAAGGACTGAGAGTATAAAATCTTTCACTAAAAAAATAAATTTAGTATTTATGATTGAATCTCCACCTTATACCCCAAGTTTATCAGACCTCTAGGAATAATTCACTTGTGACTCGTGGATTTGCCTTCATGCTAGTTACAAGGAGGCTTAATTTATATTATTACAGATAAGGTCAAATTCTGAATTTGGGAAAACAAATCTGAAATAATAAAAGGAGAGTTACATAAATCTTAAACTTCGCAAATTTATAGTTATCGACTACAAAAGGCAGAGGTCAGCAACAAGCCGTGGTTTTATGTCTCTTCTACATGTCCACTTCCAAAAAGTCTCTTTCATCTTCCTCAAGGTTTGAAGCTTAAATTTTTCTTTCAAAATTCTTTTATTCACTAAATTTGACCAAAACAACAGGTCCCGTACAAGTCCTTATTTTGACATTCAAGTACCAAAACTGTGCTCATCTATCAAGTGCACAGGACACTTATCCTCGTAACTCGATTTCTTTCTTATTTCTTTTCTTTTTAATTTTCTGATAAACAACAGCCCATAGTTCTGATAAACAACAGCCCATAGTAAATTACCTAGCAGGAATTTAAGAGGTTGTAAAATACTGCTGCTTAAAAAAGGTTTACACCTAGGTTAGCAAGAAATAAGATCAGGATTAGCATCAACTCCAATCAAAAAAGGGAACAAGTTGTCAGATAAGCACAGACCTGAAGCCAGGGAGATGGGATACCATAATAGGTGTATTCTTGTGGAACATCTTGGTTTCTTGCGAGCCTTTCCAATACTTTAACACACTTAGGAAGACAACTCCAATATGCCTCGTGATTATTCGACAGCAAAGCAACCAGAAGACTCATAGAAGACGTCAAGACACCCAAATCCCGTTCGTCTAATAGTTGTGCCATCCGATCTGACCTGCAACACATGAGAGAGACGACTTAATTATACAAGGATTATTTATTCCGTCAAATTATCACATAATGCACATTGTACAAATGTTCATTACCAGCCATCCACATTCACCACATCAGGGTTTTTTCTATAAAGGCGCAGAAGACACAAAGCAGCCTTCTTCCTCACAAGCGGTCTACAGCTACTTGAGATCTGAAGCAATGAAACTATTAGCATCATTGTGAGCTGCTAATGCCTATCAAAAACTATAAAAAATAAGGGAAAAAAATTCTTTTACAAGTAATTTTTGAACATCAGGAGCAAGTGATTCCGCAAACTCTCGGCCCCCAATATTTCCAACCTGAAAAGATACGAGTGAGATTGGATCAACAGAAAGTAACAACCACACCAAATTTTCAGTGCATATAACATGTAGAAATATGCCTCGAAGCAACATACAGTCAAAGTAATATGCTTGCACAAACTAATACTGATAAACTTCTAAGAGGAGATATCCAATATCATACCAAAGTCAAAGCCAGACACTGAAAAGTCTCATTGCGTCCGATAATATCATTGCGCACGGTATTAATTGCTAATCTCAAAAAATCATGATTCTCATTGAGCAAACATGATGTCACTAAGTAGCCAACCTGTAGCCAATCAAAGCAAGAGAAAGTTATTAAGTTGAAGTTCATACCCTCATTCCATGCCAAACAGAATAAGATAAGACTTGAAAGTATCAAGTACTACCATATATAAGCAAGAAATAAATATTGTTCAAAACAACAATTTCAATAGATTGGGACCAGTTCTATTCATCCACAATTTCACCCTCATATAGTCATACATTTTACATTCAGAGTTATCGCTAGCTGGAAAATTCATCTCTGCAACCTCAAACAAAAGAACGCGCAAAAATCTACAAATGAAGTTCCCTACAAACCTTAACTTACTATCCTTTAGATACTCACTCACCCTCTGAGACTTCACAATCATCTTCCACAATATTCCTTAGCTACTTAGATAGTTTTATTAACACTTCACAGAATAATGAAAAAAAAACTAGTGATTGAAGATATAGCGTCATCATCTGGAATTGAAATATCGTCAAGATAGCTATGGAGACAGTATACATAAAGTAGAGTACATCAATGTACGGAGACAGTTATAACAGAGATCTCATTTTGTTTATGTATATAAATGATTTTTTTATAGGTATTTATGTATATAAATGTAATTAAGGTATCTCCTTATGTCGCTTCTGTAACATGATAACCAACACTTAAAAGCATCTTTCTAATTGGCAGCTTTCCAACTTATTAATGCAATCTATACTGGAATGCCTGATTTGCCATTAAGCACATACATACAATAGTATACATTAAGTTTCGCTTAGGTCCATGCTTGCTATTCAAAGAAGCAGTTCTAGGACAATAGACCCAGTATCTTATTTCTGTAATTGCATTAGCATATAGACTAGCAAATGCTTTGCATAGATTATAACCCAGAGAAGCGAAATGCAAATGTCTTATATAATCATGCCGAGGTTCTACTAGCAGGCTAAAATTAGAATCTCACTGAATTATCAGTTACCTCAGTTCACTGAATTAGGCATCATATTATTTAATATAAATGCAGTGTGTGTATCAACCAAGGCACTTACATTTCAGTTTTAAGAAAGCTGGTGGTAGTAATGCAAAAGCAAGTTTTGTGGTCAGCTTGTTTGAAAGGTATGTGGCAAGGTCTTCAATTTAATCTTTTAAGTATAGAAAATTTTGTGTGAGCCTGTTTGCGAGACATGTATAGAGGTCTTCAAAAACCTCTAAACTCCATTTCAGCATCCAGTTTTCAGATTTAGCCCCTTTTTTGACAACCATTATTTCAAAACTATTTAATTCCCATACTTATTTTCAACCACGCATTTACACAATAAAATATTTTACAAGTAAACATAAATTTTTCTATATTTTTTAACCAAGCGTTCTCCAAAAAAATCAATATTCAAAACTCCATTTCTCAAAATGATGGCCATCAAACAAGAGCTTACTATGTTTCATCCTATGCTCTAAATTTGCTGCATTAAACACGGAAAGATCCCGTGAGTCTAATCTTAGTGTATAGGAGTTATTGAAATAAATAAATAAAGAAACAATAAACTCTTTTTTTGCTAGAGATTGAAACTTCTTTTTCTCGCAACTCTTCTATTCCTCAACTGTGTCGGTTGAATAAACAGCACAAAATTAAGTTCAATGTCAAGAGTTAAGATAAATGAATTGCTGTAAGACAAAAGCTTTTGCCTTTAGCCCCCTCTATGGTAATAGATTACAATATGATGTTTAAACCCTTAAGAATGCCGGTTGCACAGAACTCTCAATTGCCGAATTCAACCTTCAAAGTCCATTCTCAATATTTTCTTTCCTAATCAAATAAATGAAATCGACAGCAATGCACTACTGAATAATTTATTTTAACACATATGCTTCTAGGCAATTTAGATATTGAATATGCATGTACAAACTTGCATTCATTGGGTACTATGGGTTACTACCTGTCAACCACAATGTTGAAAAGAAATTCATAATTAATGTGATTATGTGAACTAATTAGATAAATAGGAATATTGGAAAATTTGAATACATATATTACCTGTTTTTCAGGATACTTTGGAGCAGATATCAAAGAAACAGCTTCCATGTGACCGAAATCCACATCATAACCCAGCATATAAATGTAAAGAATCTTCCAGACATATTTCTTCTTTTCATAAGGTGTGGAAGCCTGTCAAATGATTTAAGAAAAAAAAGGATTCAACAACCAGTAGTCAAGTGATTATGCAATTACCAAAATAGCTGTTGCGCAGAGTATATTTTAGAGTGGAAAATCAAAAGTGAAGGAAAATACGTCCGACATATATTGGGTCAACAAATCATGAAAAATGCAAATCTATGAAAGAAATACGTTAGGTGAACTAGCCAGTATTGCTCCAAATATTGCGGAGACATATTTCACGAAACAGTGATGAGTATAAACTCCATAAATTTTATCTCTGACAAATGAAACTTACAGAAAAGAGAAGAGGTTGAAAATTCTTACATGCAGTAATTGTGTATTGTAGTTTTTTAGTCTTCATTGGAATTCAGAGCATGCATAATTTAGTGTAATTGTTCGTAGCAGTAATATGTCTGTTATTTAGGGCTTTAAATGCCTCGTTCTATCATATAAAGTGACAAAAAGGCTATGAGTTTTTAATCAGGGCAATTGCTTATGGTAAGCAAGAAAAATCCTCAAGTCAATCGTCCTTGGCACTGTAGTTAAGGAGGTGCCTCAAGTAGGGCAGTGGCTCTCTACTTAAACATACAAGTAAAATCATATTAAAGTTTCTGATCATCATGATATCTACTGTTACTAAGGTTTAATACGAGAATATTTTGTGATAATCGGTAAAGACAGGTAAAAATTCACAAATTTGTATAATAGACCTTGTATTTCTATTTTGCCTAAACAGATTTCTTTTCTTAAAACTATTTTACACTGATTTTGTATAATGTTAGATAACAGTACAACAATAACAGAGTATCGCAAAAGATACTACAGCCTCAAAGATTCTAATATTAGAAATGCGAAATGGTGCTCTTATGGAAAAATCCAGTTTGATCAAAAAAAGTCAAATTTCTATTACAATGGGACAGATGTAAAATATTGTCTGTGTTACAATTGTAATCATTGCATCTGTAGCTTGCAACCTTTCATTCTAAGCACACTTTGAAGTTTTCTAAAAAATTTCTCCATCAGCACAGATGCCGATACTACCCAAAGACGCAGTGTTTATTTAGGGTAACCGTCAAGAACGAAGAATGGTAAGTGTTAAGAGCTAAGAGCCTGGAAAATAGAAACAGCTTAATCACCAAGAAATTGACTAATACCAATCCTTGATATTCTGTCAATTCACATTATATAAATGAAGGAATAAGTCAGAAAGACAAGAAAGCCATACAGAGGCTGCATCTCATTTTAGATTATGTATGTCTTGATGACACAGAACAAACGGACATTGGGACTGTATGATCAATTTAACTTAAAACAACTAGTATCTTGAGACAGGCATTATAATTATACTATATATGGCACTCTAATTCAAAAATATGCAATGAGGTATTGGTTTTCTTATTCTTTTCAATTAATATATTAAGCATCCACTAAAGTGAGTTTTGAAGTAAACCACCAAATTACAAGTAACTGCAATGTCACAGTTGTTCCCTCAATCTATATTATCCTTGACAAGCAAAAATCCATTACCACCACAAAGATTTCAGAGGATTCTCCGCAAGTGCATACAATGTATTGACATGCGATGTATACATGAAAAGAGCGCCAAGAAACTGCAAGGTGCACAACATTCCCCATCTCCCACCGATTTTCAAATTCAGTTCCAATATTTAAAAAGGCTCAATTCGGTACCAAGGCCTTTCACCTCCAAGAAGAAAGAGTTGTGAGGCGCAAGCCTCTAGATGAACCAATAAAATAATTAAAAATAATACAAAGGCCCAGAATTCTCCTATATTTATCATTACTAATAGGATATTTGAAAAACCATCAACATGTTATCTTTGATTCATTATCATTATCAGTGTCTTCTATTTACATAATCTTTATCATCCTTGTCATCTTGCAATGGTATCTTCTCCTTCCTCTTTCCTTTTCGTGTAGAGGCAGAAGAAAGGAAACAAAAGGAAAAACCTAAAACATTATAGGTTACAAAAAATAGCCAAAGTTAAGGTTGGCAATAAAATGCGCAGAAAATGCAGGATAAACAGGTGAAGACTTGGTCGTTCCGAAGATTATCCTTGAGGTGTAAGCCATAATAATAGCACTTTAAGGCATAACCTTTAAGCATTTAGTGAAAGACTCGCCAGAAAATGCTCTGGACTCCAGACATAAGCCTTAAACAGCTTTTCCAACAACGCACAGTTCAAGAGACCTTGGAACTTGATTGTGATTATCAACTCATTAAAAGATTGACCACGTACAGCTGTTATCATCATGCTAATTATAGTAAAAAAAGTCACTGTACAGTATGGATTGAAAGAGGACTTTTCAGGAGACTATCGACAATTTGTTGGTCAATATCTTGTAAAAATGTCAAACGTCTAACTGGATCTCTGTTGTTTAAAAGATAAATGAGAGAAGTAAATAAATAATGTAATAAACTAAATTTCAGCTGTGTTTCATTTAAATTGGGGGAAGCATGAAATTCTTTCTCAAAGTTCAAGAGCATAAGCTAAATACAGCAAAAGGTATTGGTTTCTCTAAGAAAATAATCGCTTCTTTGGACTTCATTTTTCCATCATTTTTTCTTTTGAAAAAAATACACCCAGGTGTTTCAGAAATTTTTAATGCTGGGACTCATTTTTTATTTCTGAATCTATTTGGAATTCTTCATAAAGATATCCTAAGTTAAAACAGCCACATTTTTATTCATTAGCTGAAATGATATATACTCGCATAATCTTAACCGATATTACCTTGTACACCCCTAATCCAGGCACCCAACCTTCCAACTAGGACAGCACCGGCCAAATCATATTGAACTATTCAGTTCCTATATTCATGCAGCCACAAACTCTGCATCTTTGTCACAAACTCTATTTATTTAGCCTTCCCATATCACATAGATAATGGTTGCGCCTTTGAACTATTCACCATATAATAATTTGCATTTAAAAAATCCAACATGAACTTGGTCCCACTTCATTAGGCAGTGCAATCATGTGCATAATACTTCGATGTTTATGCAAGCTCAATTAAAAATTTATTATCTGCAAGATAAATGATCTGCTTTCATCATTCATTCATTCGGTCTCATGAAAGCACAACTCAATCTCAAGAAAATATCTAACAAAACAAAATTCCAGGGGTATTAAGCTTAATTATCTTATACATCCTTTTTTCAGAAGATTAAACTCAGCTCAAGACAAATCCACCACTACAACACACAATCAAAAGATTAACAGTGCCCACTCAACAATTTTACTTAGTCAGTTCATGCAACTGATTCCCTGAATGCTCCATGGACACAATTTAACTAGTCATTAATCCTTACTTTACTGCATATCTCCGTTCTAAAACCCCTAGAGAAACAAACCTCTGTAATTAACGACAAAACGTCCTTAAACTTTAATTTTCAACAAAATACCAAAAAATTGAGACAAATTTCAACGCCTACAGCTCATAAGTCGTATCAGATTGCAAAATCACAAATTACATTTAATTTTACAAATGAGAAAAAAAAATCAGCCACCCCTCTGATTCAGCAACCCATACACGCGTATACGTATACATATCTAGTTAAGTACTTGCCTTTTCGTTCTTGAAGCGAGTGCGGATATTTCCGAGCTCTTTATCGACGCGGAGGCGCTCCTGCTCTTTGTTCTGACAATTCCGAATATCGCTTATGAACACCGACAACCCTCTCATCCCAGACAACGCCATCCTCAATCTGTCTCAGATCCAAAGCCCGAGAGATGACGTCACAACCCCCAGATCCAACGGCCCTCACTATACAACAACAGATCTCAATTCAGTTCAAAATTTCAATTATCAAAAATCCCCTTTTACACTCTTGCCTGAAGAATTTATACGAAATCAAGTGTGTGCCTGTGGAGTAAGAGGAGAAGTGGGTGTGATCTAGAGAGAGTGTGCAAAAGCCGTCGGACAGTGGAGGGAGGCACTTTAATTTGGCAGTATTTATTTTTTCTTTTGAGAATTAATTAATTAATTGCGGAATTTCCCTTTTTGTCCCTGGTCTGGGTCATCGTACGGGTGGACCCTGGTCCGTTGAGTTGAGGGGTTTCGGGTTTATGGGTTGACCCGGGTACAAGATCTTTGTCTAATGATGACCGATGATAAAGGCACCTCAAAAAGGTTATTTCTATTTCTATTCTAGAAAAAGTTAATGACACTTATTAATTTTTTTTTCTTTCTCATTATCATTCTCATTCTTCATTTCAACCACACATTCTCCAAATAAAATAATAAATACATACAAATCAAAAA
>CAIGRH010219443.1:0-13236 GCA_903798295.1 Fraxinus nigra | reverse complement strand
TACATAAGCTAATACTCAGTAAGCAAAAATCATGCATGACATGAGTATGGGTCATAATGGTATCTGACCCTATGCTTTTTAATTTAAACCATATGCTAAGGATATATCATGCTCAAATATTCGTCAAAATCAACCATAAGTAACTTCATTTAAATCATTCATTAGGTTGTTGACCCATTTACTATGCACCGAATAGAGCTCTACACAATATCAATATCAATAATCAATAATCAAATGACCAATATAACATCAACACCGGCGAGTGGATTATTCTCTCGTGACCATTAGAAGTCCATCCCCTAACTGCCCCTATGATTATTCCAGAAGTATCCCACTTGACAGCGCCAATAATCATAATATCACAAAGGCACAGTCAAGTGGTCCACACTTCTATGATCACCAAAGGCATATCCCCTATCTAACTTTGCAACCAACCAGGAAGTATCACCCGCGGTACCAAAACATATCACATAAGCATGCCTCACACTCCTCGGTGCCCTAGTAGTGGTCAATAAAATATTTTATGAGGAAAACTCAATTTTAAAAGCATGTTGTGCATGCTAGATTTTCAACCATGGACGTATGTCGTGCGTGAAGATGAAAATGCTCGTGAATGACATAATCAAAACCAATATCAATATATTCTAAAACCACATACTCCATGATCATAACTATCATATGATATACGATGAGATCATTATCAAAGTTATGTAAAGATTCTAACATTACTATACAAAAATAATCTAGATGACATTAGCAATTCAAGTTACCGATTGCATTGCAAATTAGTCCCATAAAATCACACTATTTCTCCAGTCCAATTATGAATGTCAACGTCATCTAATTGTTTTTAACAACCTAGAACTCCTTAAAATGTATTTTTCATGCCTAAGAGATAGTCAATGGATAGGTAAAGGTTCAATCTAAGTTAAATACACAAATTGACAGAATCTGTTTTTAGGTTTTCGTCCATGTTCAAGTATTTTTTTCAATTCCTTTTCACACCCTTAACTATATCCAATAATTTCCAAATTTTTATCACACTTCTAAAGAATGTATGTAAAGGTAATAATGACACAAAATTTGTAGTGAAGGGTTTATAGCTTCAAAGGCATTCCTTTTTACAGATACCGAATCAAACAATTTTTTTCATGGCTGTTTTGAGTTTCACTTGAACTAGACTTTCAAAAATTGGATTCTAACATATTAAAGATCATTTGTATACTTCTAACTCTTGTATTAAAACATTCATATTTATAAATATAACTTAAACCCAAGGGATTACTCAAAATCAAAGGTTTATCCCTTCAAGTCTAGCAATCCACATCTCTGTCCAGGTTGTTTTCTTTCAAGTTTTTGTAATTAATTGCCCCTATTTTTTTGCCATTATAAATCATCAAAACAGCCCCAACATGATCTTTATCAAGTCTAGAGGCTCAAGAGGCTATAAAATAAAGATATACCTCAAAACACTGTACTAATTTAGCTGTCCAAAACTCACAATTCCCAGCTTTCTATTTTTTATTTTCCTTTAGCTCTTTTGCTTTCTCTTTCACTTGAGGATAACTTGAGGAAAACCTTGGGGGATAAGTGTCCTACTTAGAGTCTATATAAAGAGTCTTAAGGGCTGGGTCCGTGCTTGACACTTAAGGATAAAGAAATTGGTGATTAAAGGACAAATATCTCAAAGCATGAGGTGTCCAAGCAGGATGTGACTTTATGCAACCATATTGAACTTTTCCTTTCTCATATTTGGATCCATATGTGACTTATAAGATATATATCTCTCAAATTTAAAGTGTTAAAGCTTTAGAAGACGTGATGGAAGCCTTAAGATTGAAGGAATTCAACGTTAAAGTGAAAAGTCATCACATGTTAAGCAAGATGTGTCTCTTTCTAGTTAAATTCTGATTTTGTACCAATCCTTGGATGGTTTATATAGAATTTAGGGATAATATGCTATATATTTGAAGTCCTAAAGGAGTGGTAGACGCAGCTAATGCTTAAGGGTGAAGGAATTTACATTACAAGGATATATCAATAGGCAGGAGGTGTACCAAGAATAGGATGGTCTCTTGGGGTTAAATCTGATTTTGAACCTATCATTGCAGGTACAAATCAAGTATCCTTGGCTTATTAATTTGTGTTTACAATCTACTTTACTTTTCCTAAGATCCCAAAATATTATAGAGCTAATTCCTTAACTGTTCATTCATCACCTACCTGATTGACACTTAATTCTCGACTGATTTTTACGATTTGCACCTCAATGTTTAACATCATATAAACCTTATCTTATTGCATTGTGATCATGTTACTTCATGCCTCATGTCTCAAATGTGTCAATCATCTATCTAGGGTTTAAGACTACCTCTATAAATCGAATGGAGAATTTGCAACTTTGTTGATACTAATTCCGGCCTCTTCAATATTCTCATTGCTTAGCAAGTCAATCTCTAACATCCATATTAATATTTTTTTCTCTACCATAGCTCAACATAAAACTCTCCACCTAGGTCGATGAGTAAAGGGCTAACACCATACCAATGTCTTAAAACCTCAATAATCGAATGCATCGTTTTAAGAGAAAGCAATTAAGAAAATTGATGCAAATGACATTATAAATAGCATGAAATGCATGAATCATATTGGCCAAATGTGATGTGAAGTTCGGGGTATTACATCCTCCCCTCCTTATAAAATCTCGTCCTCAAAATTTGCTTACCAAAAAAGTTCGATATATTTAACCGCGTTTCATTTTCTCTTTCCCAAGTGGCCTCTTCCATCTACCGATTTTGCCACAGTACCTTAACCAATTGAATTTTCTTGCTTCTAAGTTGTTTTACCTCTCGTTGAAGAATCTCTAACTATTTTTCTTCATAAGTCAAATTTGATTTTATATCAATTGGTTCGTTCTTTAATATATGAGAAGGATTTCCAATGTATTTTCTTAGCATGGATACATGAAACACATTGTGTACCTAAGACATTGATGAAGGAAGATCAAGTTTGTAGGCAACATTCCAACATTCTTCTTCTTTCCAAATCGTATAACTCCTTTCAGTGGCGTTATCTTCAAAAATACTTGGTCTCTGACTGTGAATTCCAACATTCTTCTTCTTTGATCCGCATAACTTTTCTGTCGGTCTTGAGCCATTTCCATCCGCTGACGTATTTGCATTACAACTTCAGTCATTTCACGAACCATATCTGGTCCCAATAGTTTCATTTCTCCAACCTCATCCTAATAAACCGGAGATCTACATTTCCTACCGTACAACGCTTCATAATGAGTCATCTCAATTGTAAGCAAATTCCACCAAAGACAAAAATCTACTCCATTGGACTTGAAAATCTAATAAAGACAAAAATTCCACCAACATATCTTCCAATATTTGTATTATTCTTTCTGATTGTCTATCGGTCTAAGAATGATAAGCCGTGCTAAAAGATAACATTGTTCCCAAAGCCTTATGTAAGCTTTTCTAAAAGAAGGATAAAAACTTAGAATCTCTGTCCGAAACAATAGATAGTGACACCCCATAAAGTCTAACTATTTCTTGTACATAAAGATGAGCATATCGGTCCATGAAATAAGTGGAACAAACTGGAATAAAGTTCATGTCAACCTTTGATGTTTTGTTTTTATCTGTTGACACATTAAACATTGTCTCATATATTCTGCTATCTTACCTTTCATGTTCGGCTACCAATAATGCAACTTTAAATCTCTATATATTTTAGTAGCTCCCCGATGAATCATGTGTGCTTCAAATAGAATATCACCTTGGATATTCTCTGTATCAGGTACATACAATCGCCCTCTAAAATGCAAGATACCATTTTTTGATATCTAAAAGTCTGAATCTTTTCCATCATGTATATCATTCTTCACCTTGAAACAATAAAATCTCTTCTTGTTGCCCTTGTTGGATTCTATTTAATAAAGTTGGCTGAAATATCAATGCTGCAAGTTTAGCCTCCACAAATCCTGACGATATAATTTCAATATCCATTTTCTGAAAGTCCACCCACTCTGGTTTTGAGTTAGACTCATAGTTGCAACTTTAGATATCGATTTTCTACTCAACGCATCAGCTACAACGTTAACTTTACCAGGGTGATAATTGATAACACAATCATAATCTTTTACCAACTCTAGTAAACTTCTTTGTCTCATATTCAATTCCTTTTGTGTAAAAAAATATTTAAACTTTTGTGATCAGTATAAATCTCGCACCTTTTTCCGTACAAATAATGCTCTGTATTTTAAGTGCAAATACAACAGCGGTAAGCTCCAAGTCCTGTGTAGGATAATTCTTTTCGTATTTTTTAAGTTCCCTAGATGCATATGCAACAACTTTACCATTTCGCTTTTATATACATCCTAAACCACTCTTGGAAGGATCACACTATAAACCACAAAGTTCCCAATATCTGATGGATTTGAAAGGATAGGGGCCGAAGGCAATCTTTTCTTCAATTCCTAAAAACTCTGCTCACAAGCATCTATCCATTCAAATTTCTTACCCTCTCTAGTTAATTTCATTAAAAAAGAAGCTATTTTTGAAAATCCTTCCAAAAATCTACGATAATATCTAGCTAAACTCATAAAGCTCCGAACTTCTGAAGGGTTTGTAGGTGGGGGCCAATTATTAATAGCCTCTACTTTACTTGAGTCAACTGATATTGTAACACCCCAATTTTTTTTTAAAAAAAAAATCAAAGTGTTACCAAATTTCTTATTGATTTATTATAATATTTTTTTTAGTGGAACAAAAATAACATGCTTGTATGAATTCCCGTTCAACAAAAAAATATAGTTTTCGTTGTAATGGAAGTGGAGTGAAAGAATTTTACATAACTGATCATTTAGAGAAAAAGTCGCATAATATTTAAATAACATCACTCAATCACCACTTAAACGAAATACAAATAAAACATAAATGTTAAAACACCTAACCAATATCCAAGCACTAAATTTAAAATTTACTAAATAAAATTTTAGCCATAATGTACTTAAAATAATGTTTACTAGGCAACCCATAAGCTTTCACTCGTCCAACACGACCCGTTCTAATATGAAATTTTGTAAGAGTGAGTATTTTTTAATAAAACACTCAGTAAGACACGTGCAAATTTGTATTCAACATAACATAAATATAAATAAAATATTTCATACCCGTCATTCTTAGATTTAGAGCAACTGATCGTGATGACATATAACTCAAGGAATTTCTTTAGAATTCCCACATCCCGAAGGGTTTAACATAATTGGACCTGACGGTCTATCCTGAAGGATTTAACATAGAAATCGATCTTGCAATCTTAAGGCATTAAATGAAATCAATATATAAATATCACGAAGAATGAAAATTTAATCATTGCACTTAAGTATCTTACCTAAATTAAAAATCTGAAATTTGCTGAGAACTTGAAAAATGAAGTTTTCTTTTTGCCTTGACTTGATGAATAACAAGATATAGAGAGTTGATAAATATTTTTCGTGTGTATTTAAAAATCGCGTGTTTAAGCATATAAAGTAAACATGTTTGATGAGTGGGTAAAAGAAAATGGTCTAGTGCTTGAGAAAAACCACCACATGTTTTCCATAACTAACACACACGTACCCACTAACAAAATCAAAACAAAACAAAAGATAAAGTTTGTTACCTTAACAAGAAGTAAAATCTCCACACATATTTTAACCAATCAATGCAAAGGAAATAAAAAAAAAATGATATAACATTAAATGATAACATAAGTTTTATTTCAGCCATAATAACTTGACATATCTTGATCGAAAGAAATTTCTCTTGAGCCTCATTTACGTAAATTAATGCGATCTACAAAATCAGATCCATATGTATACATTTTTATAAACTTCTACTACGTTTAATTATTTGGCTCACATAATGCTTAAGAAGAAGGGAAAGAAAAAAAATTTAAAATAACAATTTAGAAAAAAAATAAGTCATTTTCTCCCTCTCTTATTATTATTATTTTAATTTATGGACTTTAGTGTGTGACAATGTTAGACATGAACCAATTAATGTGTTAATGTTAAAAATAAATAAATTAACAAAACCTTAAGCACTGCATAAAAAGGAAAATAAATTCCGGGATGTTACAGATATGCCCTCAACTGATATTATTGCCTCAAAAATACTACTCTGTCTAACCAAAATTCACATTTCTTAAACTTGGCATATAAATGCTTGTCCTTTAAGACTTGAAGTACTAGTCTCAAATGTTCAGTATGTTCTTCCCTAGTATGAGAATAAATAAGGACGTCATCAATAAATAAAATGACAACCTAAATGGCATTAAATCCATAAAAGCCGTCGGGGCGTTTGTCAACCTAAATGGCATCACTAAAAACTCATAATGACCATATCTCGTACTAAATGCTGTTTTAGAAATGTCATCTTCCTTTATCTTCAGTTGATGGTATTCAGATCGCAAATCAATCTTCGAGAATATAGCTGCACCTTGAAGTTGATCAAACAACTCATCAATCCTCGATAGTGGATATTTATTCTTAATTGTTACCTTATTCAATTCTCGATAATCTATACACAATCTCATTGTACCATCCTTTTAACAAACAAATAATATGGGCGCACCCTAGGTGAAAAACTAGGTCTAATAAAACATTTGTCCAATAACTCTTGTAATTGTAACTTTAACTCTTTCAATTCAGTGGGGCTTTAAAAATTGGAGATGTTCCGGGAATTAAATCAATAACAAACTATATTTCACGATCCAGTAGTATCCCAAGTAAATCATTGGGAAATACCTCTGGAAACTCTTGGTCCACTGGTACATCGCTAAGATTCGAATTATGTTGTGCTTTAATCGCTATGACACCAACCCAGTAACCCATTGGCTAGTAACTTTAATGCTTTCAATGCCGATACAATTAGGAATCTGAAACCTTTTCCAATTCAACGTGAATGGTTCATCCTCCAAAGGTTGAAAGGTTACTAACTTCTTTTTACAATCTATAGTAACTTGATATTTTGACAACCAATCCATCCCCAAAATAATATTATAATCTCTCACATCCAACACAATTAAATCTGCATAGAGTTCTTGATTTTCTATAAGGACCATAATGTTCTTAAAATCAAATTAGTTTGTTGGACCTCTCCAGATGGAATAGTTACACAATAACTGGCTTCTTGTACATCAGGTATCCTACCCAACTTCGTCACATACTCCATAGACACAAATGAATGCGTAGCTCTAGAATCAAATAGTATAAGTGCTGGAATGCCAAAGGTAGAGAATTTACTTGTTACAACTTATGGATTTGGCTCGGTATCCAATCTGGTAAGAGTAAACACCCTAACTGGAACCTTCTTCTGTTTTATAGGATTTGGATTACTCGGGTATANTTCTCGATTTTCTATAAGGATCATACATGCTCTTAAAATCAAATTAGTTTGGTGGACCTCTCCAGATGGAATAGTTACACAATAACTGGCTTCTTGTACATCAGGTATCCTACCCAACTTCGTCACATACTCCATAGACACAAATGAATGCGTAGCTCTAGAATCAAATAGTATAAGTGCTGGAATGCCAAAGGTAGAGAATTTACTTGTTACAACTTATGGATTTGGCTCGGTATCCAATCTGGTAAGAGTAAACACCCTAACTGGAACCTTCTTCTGTTTTATAGGATTTGGATTACTCGGGTATACTCTAGCAAAATGTCTCATCTTTCCACAAATATAACGTCCTAGTCTCTGTATGACATGCTCTCGTATGCTGCCCACCACATCTAGGGCAAGATGATTGTGTTGTTGAGGCTTTATTCTGATCTATGTTTGGACGCTTACCCTGATCCCACTGTTGCTGTCCTTGCCTCGATTGAAACCTAAGTTTCTGACTTTGTAGACTCAATTAATTAACATTCATATTAATGTAGACTCAATGAATCTTGATCTACACGAATATAGAGTTATTACAAATAAATTTATTTATATTTATGTATCTATTAATTTTAATGGGTGCTTAAATTCATGTATTAGCAATTAATTCTTATGTACCAAATGTAATATATAAATGTTGCTTATACATGAATTTTACTTAACTTCTATAATTCAATTTTTTTATGATGAAATATTACAAATGAACAACATTTATATACTACATTTGGTATATAAGAANATGTTTGGACGCTTACGCTGATCCCACTGTTGCTGTCCTTGCCTCGATTGAAACCTAAGTTTCTGACTTTGTAGACTCAATTAATTAACATTCATATTAATGTAGACTCAATGAATCTTGATCTACACGAATATAGAGTTATTACAAATAAATTTATTTATATTTATGTATCTATTAATTTTAATGGGTGCTTAAATTCATGTATTAGCAATTAATTCTTATGTACCAAATGTAATATATAAATGTTGCTTATACATGAATTTTACTTAACTTCTATAATTCAATTTTTTTATGATGAAATATTACAAATGAACAACATTTATATACTACATTTGGTATATAAGAATTAATTGCTAATACATGAATTTAAACACCCATTAAAATTCATAGAAACATGAATAGAAATAAATTAATTTATATTAACATTAGATTATAGTAGATTAATATTCATTGAGTTTAAATTAATGTGAATGTTAATTAATTGAGAATTAATAACACGAAATTCATATTTGACAAGGATATTATAGTATTTATTGCATATTCAAAATTGAAAAGTAATGTAGTATTGAAATAATTAAATTGTAGTAAGGTTAAAATCATCAAAACAAAAGTTAAGTAAAATTCATGTATGATCAACCATTATTTACTACATTTGGCATATAAGAATTAATTATTATGACATGAATTTAAACATTCATTAAAATTCCTAAATACGTGAATAAAAATAAATTCATCTATAATAACTCTATATTTATGTAGATCGAGATTTATCAAGTCAAAATTTATTGAGTCTAGATTAATGTGAATGTTAATTAATTGAGAATTAATAATACGAAATTCATACATGATAAGTAGGCATGAACTCGATTTGGTTTGTGTCAGTTTCAACTCCAACTCGAAACCAAAAACCAAATTAGTCGATTATGGTGAATTTCAACACAAACCAACTCACTCTAACTCTTAAAACGAACCTACCCAAACTAAATCAGTTTGGTTCGGTTCAGTTCGATTCAATTAGCTAGTTCAGACTTTTAGTTCAAATTGATTTTTTTTTTTAAAACAAAAATTGTCCGAATCTTGAACTCACTTAGATTACGAGAACTAAAATAACTAAACCCTTGTTCGAGCCCCATTTTTTTCCATCAAAATGCATTTTGAACAGTGATTTGACCTCATTTCAACTACACTTGTTTCATTAAAATAATATTACATGCAAATTCAAAATATTTCCTTATTTTTAATCATACATTCTCCATCATAACAATATTGCCAAAATGTATTTTTTTGAAAAAAAAAAAATGGAGCTCAAACAACCCCTAAATAACTTTATATTACAAGAACTATTGATTCACGAATAAAATCAGGTTAATAGAGACGGATTGTCATACAACTTAAAAAAAAAAATTATGCATTATGTAGCCTAATTGCGTGAGTAGAAAAAAGGCTAAGTATAATATAATGAGCTTGTGATAGAAAATTTCAAATGCAAAATAATAGATTGGAAAGTAATGAGATATAGTTGTGAGATTAGAGCTTATCTTTTGACATATATATATAAAGGGTAAACATATAAATGAATTGGATTAGTTCGGTTAACCAATGGTTTGAAACTTCAAATCATGGCTGAACGGACCCACAATATTTTGTTGTAAAAAAATCAAACAAAACCAATTACCCATGTCAACCGATCTGAATCGATTCGGTTTGAATAGTTTGATCGATTTTTCAAATTTTTTGCTCACACTTAATGATAAGGATTTTATAGTATTTATTATATTGAAAAACTAATAGTAAAGTAGTATTGAATAATTGAATTGTAGGGTTAAAATTATCTAAAAATACATTTGGTACATAAGAATTAATTGTTAATACATGAATTTAAACACCCATTAAAATTTTTAGATACATAGCTATGTCAACGAGTTGAGCCCGAGCAAAAAAAAAAAAAAAGCTCAGACTTGACTCGAGCTTTTTTAAACCGAGCTTTTTTGGCTCTTTTTTTTTTATTTTTAAATTCGAAATATTATCTTGGCTACCGTGAATTTTGCGATTTTCATTTAATGGTATACTAATCTTTATTGGTTTATATGAGTTGTGTTAATTACTTTTTGAATTATTTACCTTTTATTTAACTTTTAATTAATAGTATGATACAAAGGTAAAAATGCTATTTTTTGGTTGTTGATTTTATATAACATCGGTTTTAAATTTTCACTGTCCAATTTTCAGATTAATTTCTTAATGTGGTGATTTTGGATTGATAAAAGTGGTCTCTTAATTCTATTTATTGAAGTTGGTATACTGAAAAATCTTTCCGCTATTAGTCATTAAAATATAGGTAATTAAGGTACACTGAACTTTGCCCATATAATTTTGAGCTCTGACTCAGAAAAAAAAAATTTAATTTTTTTATTGACTACATGCAGGCAGCTAAATAGCTACTCGTGTGCACGCACAGGCAGCAAATTGCTGCCTATGAGTAGCAACTGTAGCTGCCAACTACATCAGCTGCTGTAGCAGGCAGCCTTTTCTAATTTTTTTATTATTTTTTTAAATATGCTGCTCACACGGGCCATTTCGGCCCCTGATACGGGCCGGCCTGATGCCCAAAAATGGGGCTCAACCCGAGTTGGCGAGCTTTTTTGTCATTCATATAGATGCATGAATAGAAATAAATTCATCTATAATAACTATAGATTCATGTAGATCAAGATCAAGTCAAGATTTATTGAGTTTAGATTAATGTGAATGTTAATTAATTGATAATTAATAACATGAAATTCAAATATGACAAGGATTTTGTTGTATGTATTACATATTTAAAAATGAAAAGTAAGGTAATATTGAAATAATTAAATAGTAGTATGGTTAAAATCGTTTTAAAAATGATTCTCAATTGAAGTAATATTTAATATATTATGAATTTCAGAATAACGTTTTAACCCTAATTAGTAACAGTAAAGGTCCTATCCTTTCTTCCTTTTTTTCTCCTTCAACAATAAGATTTCATTAAAATCACCCCCGCATACCTACGGGACAAAACTTAATCCCTGCAACCTCAGAAGTAGATCACATGATAACTACATCAATATCGGACATGCCCTCTCGTCAATCAATTTTCATTTTGAATGGGTGAAATCCCACCTTGCTCCTAGAGTTCCATTGTCAATATACATTTCAATTGTATTTTCAGGAATGAAATTTCATATGAAGAATTACCTTCTTTACTTAAGAGATGGCGTGGAAAAGTGCCTAACAGAGAGAAGAAGTTGCCTTCCAGTGCGTGATTTGCGAGAAAAAATTGAATTGGCTCGGCTAGAATGTACGTTGCCTTCTAGTGCCTTGTCATTAAAGAACATAATGGGCCTTCCAATAGCTAGGTTATTTTGAATAATGCTACTTGTACATAAACAGTTGTATTCGCTAGAAGATTGCGATTTATCCGTTGAGGTTTCTTTTTTTTCTGAATTAGGGATCTCAGCTCTTCCTTCTTCATCGGTGAGTTCTCATCCATCACTATTGTTGGAGCAATGTTCCAGCAACCCTTCTCATTTCCAATGTCGGACGCCATTCCATAATTGTCCTCTTTCGCATTGCAAGTCTGCAACCATCTCTATCTCCACTCCCATCCCTCTTTGTTGCTCCTCTATATCCTCGCCATGCCAAACTTTGCCTGAAAGAAAAGATTGTCCCATCGTGTGGCAGATGGAGCCCTTAAACTTTCCCCATATCTCTCGCCCACCCCATTTAGCATGGCAATCCACCAGCCTGTGACCAATAACTTCGCAACAGAAACAAAAGTCCGACATTATTCATACATTAGGGAAATGATGGCATCTATATGTAATTCGTCAATAATTGTACGCAGACCTCATTTCAATGGTTGTGTGACATCCATTTACTACAACAAAAATAACTTTTTAAGATATTCATTTATGGCGTGCAAATCAGGCATGTCATAAAAATATACTATTTACGGTATATCGTAAATGTATGCCGTAAATAATTAATTGTTTAGAGTATTTACAACATATTTTATCTGCAAGCCGTAAAAGTTCATTATTTAAAAGGTACTTTCAACGCATGCCTTATTTATTTAAAAATTAGACTTATTACGACATGCATATGTATGTTGTAAATTAAAATTCAACTTACTTAAATTAGATAATATTTAAGACGTACATTATTACATGACGTAAAAGAATCGGGATTTTTCCCCTAAATTTTTTTTTCCCTTTTTTTTCTTATTTTTTCTTCTCCCATAATTTATTTCTTTTCCTTTTCCCTTTCTTTTCTTTTATTTTCATTTCCTTTCCCTTTCTTCTCTTTTTCTTTTCCTTTCCTTTCCTTTTCTTTTCTTTTCTTCTCTTTTTCTTTTCATTTCCTTTCCTTTTCTTTCTTTTTCTTTTTCTTTTTCTTTTTCTTTTTCTTTTCTATCTTTTTCTTATCCCCACGTTTGTTTCTTCTTTTCTTTTTCTTTTTCTTTTTCTTTTTCTTTTCTATCTTTTTCTTATCCCCACGTTTGTTTCTTCCTTTTTCCTGGGTCGTTCCTTAATGCCCATCTCGTCCAGACATCAACTGTTAAGCCCACGGTTTGTTCCTCCCAGACACAGCTTCGAGGTATAGCTTATTTGATTTTTTTATTTTTTTGGTTTGCCTTCGATTTGTAGGGAAATATTGTGGGTTGCAATAAATTCGTTTATTGGGTTGAATAGTGCATGCATGTCTAATTACCTCGGTCAAAGAAAGATTTTATTAGGAGTGTCCAGAAGTCCTGAATCGAATGGTTCTTCTTAAGTTAAATACCTGAACGGGTACCCGAATCGAGAACCGATGGGTTTGGGTCGAGTCTCGAGTCTAGACTAAAAATCGAAGAATCGAAACTAAATAATTTTTTTTATTGAATTAATTAAATTATTTTATTTTTTGTAAATTAATTAAATAAATCAGACCATTTCATAATTTTAATTTTAATTTTAAATAAATCATAGATCATTTCATATATTTTTTTTAATTAAATCTTATTAGTTGAATATTTTTAATTTATTTGTGTTTGTT
>CAIGRH010219405.1:0-23847 GCA_903798295.1 Fraxinus nigra | reverse complement strand
TATTGTACGTGTTCCAACCATAAAATTCATACTAATTTCAGCAGAAATCCCTACCAATTTATAATGCACGTGTATATAAAATAATTCACATGCCACCAAATTGATTTTGGTACATATGATTAATGATTATGTTAAAAAAAATTATTACATTCTCTAAAGGATTGAGCTATCAGTATTCTGCTTTTTCTTTCTTGCTTTGGAATGTTTCTCTTTGTGTCGGGGTAAAATTTGAAAAAATAAGTTTTCGTGCTGATAACGTGTTATAAAATAGAGAAAAAGAAAAGAGAGAATAAAAGTCAATAGATTTTTCTGTGTATTATAATGAGAACCAAAGCCATATATTTATAAGATAGCAATATGGATATATATGGTAATAATATCTAGGGCTCTAGGCGCACAATTGTCATTCACAAATAACTTACTATTTACAACACACCCTCATGAATGCCACAATAAAAAATATTTGACTAGTTAAAACANAAAAATAAGTTTTCGTGCTGATAACGTGTTATAAAATAGAGAAAAAGAAAAGAGAGAATAAAAGTCAATAGATTTTTCTGTGTATTATAATGAGAACCAAAGCCATATATTTATAAGATAGCAATATGGATATATATGGTAATAATATCTAGGGCTGCAGGGGTACAAGTGTCATTCACATTAAATCCTAATTTACTTTCCTTTTACAACATATATTAGAAAACTAAGAAATCAATTATATTCTTAAGCAAGAAAAGTGACATATAATTTGGAACAAACCAAGAAATAAACAATCATATCTTTATGGGATGAAAGAAGTAATTATTTCTAGTCAAATTCACTTTTCATGTATACATTTTATGAGATCCACAAGTATTACCCACTTATTCATCATTTATTTTTATCTATTTAAAATTGAAATCGAGTATAATCCCCTATTAAATATGTGCAGCGGCCAATAGGTTCAATAGAATCTTGGGTGAATGAGAAATTAAGGCAAAATGATGACCACTTGAAGTTGAAATGAATTGGGAATATAGATTGGTGAAAAATTGAAAAATGACAATCCCACATAGGAAAATTAGAAGAATAGAAACCACCATATATTGTTCAAGTTTGAGACTTACGTTTGGGCTACAAGAGATACCAATAGTTTTCAAATGAGAGAAAACATACATGTTAGTAGGTTGAGCCAAAGCCCACAGTGTGCGCTAGTAGGTTGAGTCGGCTCGGCACGAGTCTTGTGTTTAGGCCAAGTTGGTATATATTTTTTTGGTAAAATAATATTTAAGTTATTTTATTTTATTATTTAAAATAATAACATATTTATTTTTCATGAATTTTTTGTATGTGACACGTGGCTCTTATATAATATGACGATTGATAGTTGAACTGTCTGTCCAAATGTGTCGTGTCCATTTAAGACACAACTTTTCAATTTCTATATAAAGATCTCCCTACCTCGAATTTTATCCATTCCAAAATCAATTTTGGTTTTTCTCTCGCAAATTATATTCCTTCACCCCTTCATTATTCCATATTTTTATTTCGGTTTCGAAAGTTATTTTCGTACATTTTAGTCTCAAATTTTAGAGAGATAAAAATGCGAGTAGGTTCGTTGGGTCTTGTAATTTGAAGTGTTATTATTACAAGTTGATGCTGTTGTATCATGGGAGACAAGTGCCGAAATATCTCAGCACTAATGCAGGGTATTATCGTCTTAAAGGAAAAGAGTTGAACTCTTGTCTCGACCATTATCATTTTATTTCAAGTCGTTATTCTACCCAAATTATTGCACGATAATATCATTATTTGCCAACAAGAACTTGATAAATATTTCTATACGTCTTTTATAAATTAATGGAATTGGATTATGTAGTGATGAATCTCATCAAGATTAATCTTTAATTACTTGTGGGAAATTTACAAAAATGGCCAATTTCATGTCTGTCAATTAAAAAGTGTCTAATTTTGATAACTCTTGTAAAAATGGTCAAATTTGGTACCAAATTGTCTATTATACTTTCAATGAAAAATGAAGCAATTTTTTTTTTCCAATTTGTCACAAATTTCGAGAAGAACAAGTAATGCTAGTTAATACCTATTGGATTCATTTGCTTTATTATCTATTAAGTATTGACCAAGAATTTTGGAAAAAATGAAAAAGATGAAGTAGAAAAGTCATTAACACTAAATAATAGTTATATGCTTCTAATTCATAAGAAAATCATATAATTTTATTTCGAAAAATTTAATTTCATCCAAATTTGCAGTTGATTAGACTTTCCACAATTCTCGGTAGAATATAATTTTTCTTTGAAATCTTGTTTTTGTTCATTTAAAAGTTATTATCGACATTTGGACCATGTTTATCTTGACATTTCATTTGTTTAAAATGAGATTCTCTTTTAAATATAAGAGTTCTCTACATTTCATAATGTTATCGATATTTTAAGTATACTTCTCGACATTTCATAAATATTTTATTTACCCATTTATAGGGAGAAGCGATCATTTAATGCATGATTGTTATGATACTTTTTAAAATAAGTAGTATATGCTATGTGTCAAGTTATTATTGGTCAATATAATTTTTAATTATATAAATAATTTTGTCTTTATTGTGGAATTTAAAATTATTAATGAGGATATTTTGATCTATATTATAGTAAAATGGACATTGAATATTTTTTTGAACATTTTTGCAAATGATGATGTAAGAGTCCTCGTTACTTATTTACTTTTAAAGTCTTGGGTAAAATGATAATTCACTAATAGTCACCCACTTTTATTATTATTATTCATTTGAGATAAAAAGGCTCCTCACGGAGGAGTTCTTCTCACCACAACTTTAAATGCAAAAAGTGCATCGATGGATGCTAACATCTACCTACCCATATTCGTGCATTTTCAATATGTTCATTATCTAATTTAATCATACTCTAAATGAACTATTTTAATAAATATTCATGACATGCAAACTTCCAATTTTAAGTTCTCTCATCACCCACGGCACAACACGATGCGACGCAAAAAAAAAAAAAAAAGAAGGGAAAAACGTTGTATGAAAATATATAATTCATTTTGGTAAATTTATTCTTTTAATTGAAAAAAAATAGAATTTTTATATAGTTCGAACTCTAATAATTGTGGGTATTTTGTTGCATAAGATTAAAAATCTGCAATTATGTTAATATTTAGTTCAAACCTATTCGTGGTTGAATCTCACAACTAATTCGAAGATGACGTACGTCTAATTTTCATAGTCAAAAGTTTTCGCAAAGTTTTCTAAGCATCTCTCTCATTTTCTTTAGTTTTTAGAGCAAATTACTAAGAGTTCAATAAATTTCTATAGTTAATTTTAGTGTTTTTAATTATTATCTTACAATTTTCCATACATTTTCTAAAACAAAGGGAAAGCACGCTAGAATTTTAGACGGTTTGTGCAATCTAGGCGCGTATTATACTGTTGATGAGAAAAATAAATACGTATTTATTTGTAAAAGTGTTGAAGACTACATTTAAATTTAAGAAAGAAAAAAAAAGTGTTACTCCTTGACACCTTAATCTTTTTGATGAAACAGTTCAACGAATAATAAGTTCATAGTTTTGCACATTTGCTACAACGTGCTATTGCTTTGATCAAGAGAGATCATTGAACGCAAAAATTACAGGCCTTTCCCACAAATTAACTTACAGAGACTCAAGCATACAAGAACACACCTCAAAGTGATAATCGATCACTCCAATTCAGAATTATTATCAAACAATTTTAAATAAAAGAGAAACGTCACCTCTAGCACCACCAATCTCCAACCTTAATGTGGAGTAAAGGAAGAACATCAATAGAAGCAAATTTTTCTATTACATAAAGAACACATTCGAATTTTACTATGCTAATCGATCCTAAAAGAATGGTTTTGGAGAACAAAGCCAGCAATGAAACCTCAATTCTACACTTGGATTTTACATAGAAATATGAAGTATTTCTTAATATAGGGTCATGGACAATTAGGGTTTCTACCAGGGCCACCATAGTAGAAATAACTGCCCCATTCATTGTTCTTGCCAAGTTGTACATTGTAGCAATTTGACTTCTCGGTGAACGTGTCGACGTCTTTTGGAGGCCTTAAGTTGTTTGAGTTGTCTACTACTTGAATATTCCTGAAATAACTGGCTTTACCAAATCCTTCTTCAGGGAAATGGCCACTCCCCATTTGTGTTGTGGTGTGTTGTCCATCTGATTCTGAGTTCACTACTTCTCCTCCCCATTCTATCATTGTTGCACTATCAGTCAAGTATGAAAATAAATATCCAGGCCAGTATCCCAGTACATACTCACCCCCAAATTGCATCCACCAATTTCCTTCTTTGGGGTCCTGCCAAAGTTGTAAAATATCTAGTCAATAAAATCTATTTTGGACTATATAAATAAGGGAAATGTCTTTTGTATACTTCGAAGTGTACATCATGCTTGACATTGCTTTTGTTTTAAAAAAAAAATTTGGAGGGAAAACTATTTTTATTTTTAAAATTGTCAAATGTGGGAAACTAACAAACTTGGTGTACACCAAGCATGATTGTGTAAATAAACAGAATTTACGTAAACCTAAGGCAAATGTAGTCCCACAAGTGTGAGTGAGATGCATGTTAGGTACTATGCTCGATAATACAATGAACAAAGTTTAGCTTCTTTTTCTTCTTTGATACTATACAATATTGTGAATCTACCTTTTCAAACAGACCACGATAGGATTAAGAAACAAAAAAATTTCCATTTCTTATTTGTTGTCTTGCACATTATTGTTCATCACTGCACATCAAACATGAATAGGGTTAAGCTACTTGTACATATTTGTTTATATCTTCCTTTATAGAGTGCTCAGTTGACAATCACTTTTACATTATTTGGAGTACTTTCACATTAGACTAGGAACTACGAAGGTAAATGCTCGCCATGTCAAGATTTGGAAAGCTTTTGTAAATGAAATCTGTACAAGTAGCTTTATCCCCATGAATAATAGTCAAGAGATTCCTTGATTAAAGTGTTTCCTTGATTAATGTGTTTTAAGACATTAAAGAAACACGCATTTATCTGTTACATAGTTTATTGGTAAGAACAGCTAAGAGATTGAATTTCAAAGTGTTAATCATATAAAGTGGGACAGGCAGTTCAATGTATTTTAGAAATAAAATTACCTTCCAGACAAGAATGCTGATATCATATTGGGAACTGTGATAGCCAGAAATAGGGGAGATGCTGGCCCCCATTGCTATTTCATTATTGATTTGAATAAAGCCTGAACACAGCAAGTTGTAGCAGCCCGTGGCTTGATAAGAATCACTCTGTCATTTTATCCCAAGATTTCAGCACACAAATGACGCCATTTAGACTCTATCACTATACAAATAGAACAAAAAATGATCCCTCGTGAAGGTGATAGCAGATTCATTGATCGAGACTCGAAGGTATTAAAGAAGTCAAGTCTAGTCCAGTGCTATGCACAAAACGTGTTGAGGGATCAATATTTCGAATCAAACCAAGCAAAATCTGAGGGCTTACTGTCCAATAGGTGAAAAGTCTTGTGTTGCTATCCCCATATAAATCTGGACTAACCTGTTATCCCAAACATTGGTACACACCCGTATTATTTTAAATGAAGGTTGTAATAAATTATTGGTAAACAAATGCTTGAAAGAAAGGAATTAATTGTGATGAAAAGTACCTGCCAACCAGCCTCAATACTGTTTAAATCTGAGGCAAATGAACCTCCCAAAATCCAAATCTGGGACAAGCTGAATTCATTTGATTGTTGAATTTTAGGATCCCATACATTTATAGTTGCCTTTGCTCCATAATAGTTGTCTCCTTCAACATAGGCTATTGCATGCTGAACAACTCCAAAAATAACAAAAGACCCCCTCAAAAAATATCAGTTAAAACAATTTTTTGACAATAGAGAAAGCAAGAAAGTTAAGAATCTGCTCAGTGAAAAAAGGTTCCCTTTTGCCTTTTATTCTTTCTTATCTATTCCAATTCAAATGTGTGCATATGGATATTGATAAAGACTAATGTAGCAAACCCAGATGGAAGGAGTACCTGATGACCACTTTGGTTGATAAGGTCAGGTTCAGGATCAGCAGACTTTGGTTTAGGGACGCTTCTGTGATTTTTCTTCCCATAACTCTTAATTGAACTCGCTCTCAACAAGTCCTCTTTCTTTGTTCTTCTTATTGGAATTGTGCCCTCTGGGCATCTCCCATTCATGTGCCACAACTGAGTAATTGGTTTTGGCCCTTCAACATTTTTGCCCACTTTTTTGTCTCTAAATAGACCTTCTGGATGATAATTCGGCCTCATCTACACTAAGAAAGTATTTAAAATCAAGAAACAAATAAAAAAAATCAATAGAAACATTAAAAAATGGAAATTTTCTGACCTGAATTGTATGATTTTTAAGTAAAGGATGATCAAGAGCTGGTTGATGAGACATATGAACACAGTCAATGATGTCGCCATCTGGGCTCTAATTATCAAGATTAATCAAACTACAATTAGTAAGCAATTATTGTATAAACATACACAAGTCTAATTATAATATACATTTATCCATCGGCCGCCAAAAGCAGCCCGCAGCAGCAAACAAACACACCTTAATGGACTTGAGAGGAGGTTTGTTCAGAGTGTTCAAGTGCTTCTTAACTTCAAGATTCTCCATGCTCAATCTGGCTGCACTGCCATATAAAGGCACCGCTAACAAAAACATGAAGCAAAAAACAGCCTTCATCTTCATCTCAACACACGTAAACTGAAGGGCCATAGCTTCAAATCATGAGTTGAAGATTTGAACACTTTTGATTCACTAATTTGCTTATCCTATCCTAAATATAGTACATATAAACACTTTTTTGAAATAGGAATTTAATTTCAGAAAAATCCAAGAAAGCCTGCCGACGCTTTTTCTATTTAACTCGTGAAGGGGTTAAAGGGCAGGATTGGAAATTTGCGGAATGCAAAAGAGTGCGATAAGAGGATGGCCAAGAGTCGTTTTCTCTCCACTTCTTTGTCGTTCGTAAAAGTTGGGCTCTTTGTCGTTTCAACTTTCAAGGCATATACTGTTTGGATTATATACACTTTGGTCCCTAAAGTTGGAGTAAAATTTCTTCTTCGTTTATTTTGCCCCAAATAGGTCACAAAAAGATTGCTAAGCGTTCCAATCTATTAGTAAGATTATGAAATCTTAAATTTACACGTTGAAATTAGGAGTGTCAATATAACTGGTTCGGCTTACCACCAACTCAAGTTCAAGATGAATTATCATGGTTAAAAATATAGTTGTGCTACTTTGTAACGTTGGGATCATCTTCCAAATCTAAGGACTAGATCGGCCCACAAACCTATCAATATTGTAACGTTGGGATCATCTTCCAAATCTAAGGACTAGATCGGCCAACAAACCTATCAATATTGTAAGCGGGGTTGTCCAACCCAATTTCTTTTTCTTTCATTTGTTTGAAAATTTAAAATTATTTAATTTAAGTCATAATTGAAAAAAACGAATAACATGTGAGAGATGGGAGTTGTCTGTAGAATTTAGAACGAAAGAGTTGTTCAGTCAAGAATTGAAAGAGAGCTCAACAACTTTCTTAATTTATTTTTACCTTTTGATTTTTATTTTTTTTTAATCAATATTCAAGCCAACTAGGTCGGCCTTCAATCCTTCATGGTCTAGCACGACGAAATCATTATGGTAGAACAACTCGTGAACATGCCTAAACAAGGAATACTTACTTCGATCCCATTTTTTAATGAGGTGGGTAATCCTAAACCTAGATGGCCAAACCCATTTTGACACGAAAACTTGAAAATACTTTTTCTCGAATTGATATCACAGTTTGAAAAATGATTTTAATACTCCACATAAGCCAAAATATGAAATCAATTAGGAGAAAAATGGACTTCAACTATATATGTCATTTCATATAGTTAGTACCATTAAAGTTTGCGTAACAATGGAATTAATGTCTCATTGGTACACAATGGCATTAATTTTAAGTTAATTTAATTAGCAACATTAGAAAAATTCGATGAATAAATTGGAAAAACTTGAAGGACTAATTTGGAATTTTGCTACAACTTTTTAGACCAAATGTGTATTTAACTCTATCATATACCCGTGGAACAACAGTTGGACAATCCTGTTTCTTCACATGAAATTTCAGTATTCCCATTGCGTCATTATCATCAGACACAAGATGCTTCTAAAATTGAATTCTAATATTTTTAGTAAAATAATTGGTCGAGGAGAATATCGTACTCTCGGTTCACATGGCCATCTTACGTGAAATTTCCATTCAACTTGAATATAAGAATATCTTTAAAAGTTAATAACAGTGATTGCACGAGACTTGTAAGTAAGCTTGAATAATTGAGCTCGACTAGAGATGGCAAAAAAACCAGCCCTGCCTCGTCCCGACGGGACCCCACCCTGAATGGAGCGAAAAAAACCCGCCTCGAACCCGCCCCGTTGCCATCACTAAGCTCGACCAACCTTTGACGAAGAGCTTAGGTCGTTCATAACCACATTTACACGTCCGAGTTCGGTTTCATCCATACTTTAGTTCGACTTAGTTAGAATTTGATAACAAGTTTTCAAACTCTTAATAACAAGAATTATGGTTTCAACATAATTATGCAAGATTTTCTCCATGACGTATTTGGCACATGTTTGGGTGTGCTTATAAGTGATTATAAGTACTAGAACTCACAAATTTTTTGTAGTTCAAAAAATAAATAGATTGTAGGTTCGACATAGTAATTGTAATTCTTACTTTTTTCTTTTACTTTCTTAATAAAAAAACAACTTTTAATTATGGTCTGAAAGTAGATTGTTAGATTTGAATTAGCCATCCCATTCCCATCTTAATGTAATGTTACGAAATTCCATGGGGATTACAATTACATTTTAGGTGACGATAGATGATACGTTAAATGAAATGAAGAATTAAATGACTTATTTAATTTCAACTATCATTTAATGTCACATTAATGTCATTTAAATTGTGGTTGTAACTCCAACGGGACTAATGCAGATAGATTTGTTGTTTAATCAAGAATTGTCTTACAAATTATCAACACTACATATTTTGATATGATCTTAGAAATTTTTTTTTTTGAATAAAATCAATACTATATCAAATTTAAAATAATTCAAATTACAGTTAGAGCGAAATAGGATTCAAAATATTTTTCTTAGGACATTTTTTTCTTGATTTAGTGCTTAAGGTTTCTTATACAAGAAAATCTATCACATAAGAACCAACAAACATAAACTCATGTCTATATATTTTCACGTGAAAGAAATATGTTTGTATAAAAAAAAAGGGGGGGAGTAAGATAAATACTACGTGAATTACTTTATGGATTTTTTTCTTTAAAAGTTAAAAGACATAATCATTAATTAATTAATTAATTAATTAAATATGGATAATTTCTTCTTTTCAAAAATAACTTTTTCATTCAAATCTTTCGTTTTCGTTAAATGGTGGGTTTGTTGGTTTTGCCTGTGGGGGAACCTATGTCTTATCATGGTGGGTAGCCAAGTTAGGAGAAGAGCACTATCTGATAATTTTATATTTAATTTGATTGGACGATATAAAGTTCAAAGGACCACATGATGTCTTGTTGGTAAGAACTCGTGACTTCTCTCTTTAATTTAGTTCAAATACTAAGATTGATTAATACTAAAATTATTTTCACACAAACCTTTGTTGAAAAAGGAAAAGACTCTTTCGAATGAATAAGCATCCTTTTAGTAAAATTTATAAATTATTTATGGCCCTGTTTGAGAGCCATTAATTTTCTTGTAACGTATTATAAAATTGTAAATTGATGCAGAATGTGTGGTTAAAAAGTAAAGAAAATTTATTAGTTTGTGTGTAGAATAATTTATTTTGTGAATGTGTGGTGGAGAATGATACTGTAGCAAACAATTTAAAATTTTAAAGGATGACAAACATGGAGTATCAAGTTTCATTTTTAACTATATATTTTAATGAATCTCACTTATCTACCACCTTTTCTATCTGCTTATAAATTAAACTGTTTAATTTCTTCTCGAACATAAGCTAATTTTTTTTTTTGTTTTTTGTTCTTTAACATATAAAATCTTAAATTTTAAAAAATATGATTTACAAGATTATTTTGCTATGATTAATTTTCACACCACCTTCGTTGAAAAAGAGAAAGATTCGAATGAAAATAAAAATATATTATTTATATTTATCGAATTTCACATTTCGATTGATCTCACTTATCCATAACGTATTTCTCTCTATTTATAAATTAAACAAATATAAAAACTCTACCCAACTAGAGGCTTTTTTTTTTTCTTTTAACATATAAAATATAAGTTTTAAACAATATAATTTACAAGTTTAACAATTGTTTTTTTGTAATTCAAGATTATTTTAAGACGACCTTTGTTGAAAAGGGAAGGATTCGATAAATTGTTTTCGTTCGTTAAAATTAAATATTTTAGTTCTACAGAATATAATTTTACAAGTTTAATGGTTATCTTTTTATTTTAAAAGACTTTTATATGTACTTGTATCTTTATTTTTAAAAGCTTTAATTTGTTGATAGTTGCATTTTTTTTTAAATATTATACCTATTCATCCAACAATTCTAAGTTTTTTATTCTAAAGTCTTATGAAAGGTTAAGTAATGCAAGAGCATGTTTGAAAAGGGATGGACGTGACAGACTAGACTTGGAAGATTTTCGAGCTTGATTATGGGCTATTGGGGTAGATTGCATTTATGTCATTAGCTATAATTTTGGGCGAAGTTGTCGAAATACCTACATTAGATTTGTATCAGAATTGAGGTTTCGTATTTAAGTCGATGCTAGAGTATTTTCGTGATGTAGATGGATAATATAAGAGCATGCTTAAAATGAGGTTGAGTCCCACTGACTTGACTTGAAGTGAATTATCGAAATTGATACTGATTGATATATGGTCGATAACACTTTCACCACAATAAAAATTTTGATTATACTTCCTCTCTCTCACAAAGTAGTATATCTTAATGTCAAAGTGCAATTATACAACTAGTTTTGTATTATTAAGGTGCTACTTTTATAAGGAAAAATTTTTTGTTCTATTTAACCTTGAGTACTAGCAAGAGAAAAATTGCCTTTTTGACATAGTTTGAATTGGATCTGGCTCGAATTAATTTCAATTTACAAAATAAGTAAGTTAAATCAAATTTTGTTTAACAAGGTATTATTTTGTATATTGCAATAGAGTTCCCAGTATATCATAATCAACAATTGTTTGGAAAATTGAAATAAATCATGAAATATACCGAGTCTACATAGTTCGTGGTACTAGACACTACTGAAATATAAAATAATTAAAGTTAAAATTTTTCCCTTAGTATTATTACATATTATATAATTTGACTTATTAAACATATCACTTTTGAGAGTGTATGGAAAGTATTTAGAAATTATTTAAATAATAAATAGAAAAATATTAATGGCTCATAAGGGAATAATACTTGTGGATTCCTCGAAATGTATCAAAAAAGTAGTTCCGAGTGTTTTGTAAGCAATTTACAGTTTCGCTAAACATCAAACCATTTTTTACTCACACATTTTGTGGAAACAAGTACTGTCCACTTATTCACAACTAATTTCTATTCACTTATAACGTAAATTATTTATTAAAAAATAGTGAATAAGTGGATAGTAATTTTAAATATTATAATGGGATCTCACATACTTCCAACAAATATTTTCGTGTAAACTTACAAAGACAAATACATTTAATGCTAGTACATGAATCTAGACAATGCATAGCGAGTGGAATTGCTTGTTTCATCTACAATGTGTGTAGCACATCCACACAACTTTTTGCAATTAGACCCTCATATCAAATAAATAATTGGAGTTTATTTGACCCACTTTGAAAGAGTGCCCAACAAACATGCAGAATGACTTAAATGGCGACCAAATGTGTTTTTTTCCTCATTTACCTTAGGGTGAATATACGTATAACTCATAATATAGGAGCGTCAAAATGAATAGACAGGTTTAGAATGATTACGTGCATATAGGCTCAGCTTTCAGCCTACAAGGAGCCTAAGACAATCCATCTAAAAATATAGTCACCTAGCCCAAATCCTCATCATTTGATCATACTAGCCTCCATGAGTCATTGAACTGAAAATCTAAATCGGTACGATATGCAATTATTGACAGAACCACCTGTAAAACTAATTAGGTTGATTTCGATCCAATATTTTAACTAGTTAGGTTGTCCCACTCGAGCCACTATTCATTTTGACATCACTAGTATTCTAAAGATTTATATTAGAAAAATAGTGCATAGTGGCTGACTTTTTGATTGATTTTTGAAGTATTTGGTTGTTATGCACTACATATACAGTACAAAGTAATATAACTTTT
Source organism: Fraxinus nigra (assembly GCA_903798295.1). Classification (NCBI taxonomy): domain Eukaryota; kingdom Viridiplantae; phylum Streptophyta; class Magnoliopsida; order Lamiales; family Oleaceae; genus Fraxinus; species Fraxinus nigra. Next base: position 11,395 of record CAIGRH010219405.1, on the reverse strand, counting down.
TGGTTGTGGTCCAGAACAAGAAGTAGCCTTTTTATCTTAATATATATTGATTGAAGAATGATACAGACTGAGTGACTAACTATGCGAATTGCTTTTTTGATAATTGATTGGTGATTCTTCCACTCATTAAAAGGGGGACAGCTAATTTGCACAAATCACCCACCTCAAAAAGCATCACAAACCCAATACTAAGAAACCACGAAGAACACCTCATGTAACGTAGTTTTCTAAACGATTAAACAACATCATTTGTTACTTAAACTTTCGGCTTGAATTGTCAAATGGAGCTATCGAACTATCTTGTTAAAACCTCATAATAGTCTTGTTGCCAATCTTGTATGAAGTGCTGATTCAAGGAGTAGTTCTCCTTTATCTTTGAATGACTTCACATTTTGGTCCAATGGTATCTTTGCAGGGGTTGAACCAACTGTCCTTGAATCATTCAAAATATCAAAAGCATACTTCCTTTGGCATATACAAATGCGTTCTACAGACTTTAACACCAGGGGCGGACGCAGAACTTTAAAGTTAGGGGGCACAATCGAACTTATAAAGAAGTTAGTAGAAATCTTACAATAAAAAAATTTACGTCAAAAAATATCATACTCCATGTAATCTTGCATCCGAAAATTTATATGAGATATAACTTTTTTGGATGTAAAATTTTGAAATTTTTTAATATCATATTCCATATAAAATTTCATAATAAAATGATGACAATTATATTGAGGAATTTTTATAGCAAAAATAATAACTATGAATGAATAATTGAATTTTTTTTTTTTTTAAAAATGTGAGTTAGGCGTCTTTCTTTAAGATTCACGTTTAACGTATTTTTAACTATTTTCGATATCTGCTTGGACTATTCGATATACTCATAATATAGTTCTCGAAATAAGCTTTGAATGACACAAGTAATTTGTAGATTCGATTAGCGTACGATTGTCGAAGAATTTTTAAAATTAGCATCTTATCGAAATTCAAATTTATTTTGATTTTGCCCCTGTTTGATGGAAATTAAAATCAAGTTTTTAGTAAATTTTGATAAAAGTTAAATAGTTATGAATTCCATGAAATATGTTATTAAAATTAATTGTTAACTTTTATTTAAATTAAAATTTAGATTTCAGTCGGATACCAAACTCCAGGACCCCCTCGCCAGTGCTAGCCACCTCCATGCCAAGTACTTTAGTTTACCAAGATCCTTGATCCTAAACTTGTCATGAAGAGAAGTTTTGAGGTGGTTAATCGTATCAATTCAATTTTCAGCCACAATTATATCATCAATATACGCTAGGACCAGAGACGGATTTTTTTTTTGTAAGGTAATTTTTTTTTTTTAACAACATTTTTCATGTGTAATTTTTTTTTTTCGCGTATTAGCCCAGTCTTGGATCCGTCCCTGTCCACTACCATTTTCTGATTAATCTGTTATTTCTTTTAAACCAGCTAAGACGTTTCAGCACATAAGAGGCGTAGTTGTGGAACCTAACAGAACCGAACTGATCCGCGCCCACCCCTTACGTAGTTTCAAATTAATCAGAATGAGTATTCTAATTAGTAACTAGGAAAGGAAAACAAAAAAATTGATAAATTTTCTTTGTGAAAATGGAGAAGTTGGTATTATGTTTGTTCCGAGAAACCATTGATTTCTCTGTGTGTTCTGTTTACCGTTTTGATGGCCGTCAACGAATGTACAATTGTCTTTTGGGGAAGAAAATAAAATTTTAAAGGTTTGAGATTGTTGTTGGTACATAAAATTTTTTTGTGTATAATTTGTAAAAAAATATAAAAAGTTTGGGATCACAATTGCAATTATTCCTTTTCATTTTATTTTTTAACGGCTAACAAATGGAATTAGATGGTGGGGGTGGGGGTGGAGGGGGTGAATCTCACTCCAAATTTCATATAGGGAGATTTTCTGCATCTAAAAGGTTGCATTCTGCACTCAAGGTTTCAAATAGGGACATTTTCTGCAATTTTCAACAGGTAGAAGGTATAGCACACCTCGTCAAGTATGTAGATGGTTTTATGCTCCTACTCTATTTTCAATTCTCCCCTTCAACATCTACTCATAGATTTAATTCTTCTCTCCTTGTCATTTCCAGTCCTGTTCGAAACTCTTGAAATTTTGAAGCACGAGCCCTTTCATTAAGACATCTATATTATTAAAATGTAAACCAAAAAAAAAAAAAATTCATATTATTGGCCCACTAGAATTTGACCTTTTCTAAGTTTGGTTTACATGAATATTAAGAATATATATATATTCTACTTCTGAAAAGCAAAAATATTTACGGACAAAATATATAATCTCCACAGACTTCTAGAAAGCATTCAAGACATCTAGAGAATTAAACTAAGAAAACTTGAACTAGATTTGATTGCATGTTATATAACTTTACAGACAACATATATAATCTCCACAAAATCACCGAATCATCATATAATACATAGAGAACAAATTGCATTATGCTATTAAATTTAAAACTACTTTTAAGCGATGAGCTGAAATTTGATATTCTTCAATGTTGTTACAACTTCTTTCATGTTCACCCTCTCACTAGCACTCTCCATGGAGCAATTTAAAGCAAGTTCCATTACAGATGACAAACATCTCAACTTCTTTGTGTCGTGCTCTTCTGGCCCCAGCAAGTTCGAATCTATAATCCGAGTAATTGTATAAGGCATAGAATCATTTATCCAGCTCCTTAGGTTTAAATCTCCTGAGAACTTTGCATCGCTTGGTTTCATTCATGTAAATACTTCCATTAGCATAATGCCATAGCTATAAACATCACATTTTATTGACACAGATCCTTCCAATCCATACTCTACATAAAATGTTATAAAATTCATTAGTCGTATTACGTTTTCGTTACACTGTATTAGAAATATATATAAGTTGTATTATCTGTGGTTGTATATTGTAATCTACGATACATCCGAAAATTTATAATGCATTACAATGTTTTTGTTTTTGCTAACATTGAATAAGAATATTAACAATCTAAACTACCCTTGTCCGCTCTAACCTGGTGGACTAAACGTACCCTAAATGCTCAAGAGAAAAGATTGGAGTAAAAGATAGGAGCTTTACCTGGTGCAATGTAACCCAATGTTCCCAGGGTTGTAGTGTATGCATTACTTTCTCCTTCGCCCAATAACTTAGCAATTCCAAAATCACTCAAGTGGGCAACCATATCTTCATCCAGCAGAACATTACTTGGCTTCAAATCACAGTGAACAACAGGCGTAGAGTAGCCATAGTGCAGATATTCCAATGCATATGCTACGTCTACCATTATGTCAATTCTATGCAAGATATCCAACACGTTGTCATCTGAATACAACCACTTCTCAAGGCTCCCATTAGACATGTACTCAAGCACCAAGGCCTTGAAATCTGGATTGGAGCAAGTACTAATGACTTTGCACAAATTCCTATGGCGAAGGTTGCGTAATACTTCACATTCTACATCAAAACTCTTAAATGCATTTTGTTGCTGCAAATTGAAAACCTTCACTGCGATATCCCTTCCATTATTGAGAGTCCCTCTATAGACAGAGCCTAAACTCCCAGTCCCAAGCAAATGGCTCTCACTATACCCTTCAGTTGCTTGCAAAAGTTCATAATACGAGACCCATAGAGTTGTACCACGTGCAAAGTCTACTCTATTTTCTACCAAATTTTTCCTTCGGTATCTTCGAATTGCATATGTCGCCAAGACTGTGACGATCAAAATTAGTACTGTAATCCCCAACAAAGAAAATACAACTGCACGCATCGGTTTTCTTCTCTTTTGTCTACCAGTAGGACATGATGGGAGACCATATATAGGATCACCACATAATCCCTCATTAGACATGAAGGATTTACTTGAAAAGTTTTTGAAAGGACCACTAGAAGGAACTTCACCACTTAAATCATTGAAAGAAACATCCAAGTACATGAGATGCTTGAGTGCCTCCATGGACTTGGGGATATTACCAGAAAGATTGTTGTGAGATAGATCGAGATGCTCCAAGTTTGGCATCTTACCCACTGACTCCGGAATAGATCCTTGCAGTGCGTTATGTGCTAAGGAAAGATTACTCAAGGTCTGTAAATCTCCAATTATGTTTGGAATACTACCTGACAATCGATTGACTGATAGATCGATAAGAAATGCAACCTTCAGGTTCCCAATTTCTTGAGGTAGAGAGCCACTCAAAATATTTGTAGATAGATTCAACCCCAGAAGATCTTTCTGGAACCACAGACTTGCAGGTATGGTGGAAGTCAATCTGTTAGAATCGATATATAGATACCTTAGTGTAGTAATATTCCCTATGCACCCTGCAATAGCACCTGATATTTGATTTTGTGACAATGTCAGTTTATATAAATTGTGAAGTTCACAGAGAGAGTCCGGGATAGATCCACTTATGTTATTGCTATGAAGATATAATCCTTGAAGCTTTTGCAAATTCACTAAGCATGATGGAATTGATCCTGTCAACTCATTACCAACCAGACTTAACACTATCAAACTGGTGTGATTGCCAATTTCATTTGGAATGCTACCTCTGAGATCACAATTATAACCATAAAGATATTGAAGAGAAGTGGACAAATTCCCAATTGAAAATGGAAGAATGCCATTCAAAGGATTATTGGCAAAAGACAACAATGTTAAATACCTACAGCTTGTCAATGAAGTGATAAATCTCAATTCTGGAGATTCACTAATGAAATTGTTCCCTGTCAAGTCTACAATTTCAATGAAGCTCAAATTCCCGAGGAAGTTTGGAATTGGTCCATTAAAGTTATTGCTGCTCAAATAAAGAAGCTTCAAGTTGTAAAGAGTGTCAATCTCTCGTGGGATTACACCTACAAAATTATAAAGTTCTCAAACTTTAAAAGAAACAACGTTCTTTAAATTTCTGTATAAACATACAAAGGACAAACGCAAAAGTTGTTTTGAATCCAATTAAAAGTTACCAGATAGGTTGCAATTAATGATCTCAATAGATTGCAATGATGAAATGTTAAAGATACTGGCTGGTATTGAGCCATTAAAAAAATTTAATCCCATGCTCAACTCCCTGAGGTTCTCCAGATTGCCCAACTCATGTGGAATTGCACCTGTCAAATTGCTAAATCAGAGTGAGAGACTGCAATTACCAAAATGTTGATCTATTCAAACAAAAAACTATAGTACTAATGCAACAACAATCTTGATTCATTTACCGGATAAATCATTTGAATAAAGATATAAAATCTGAAGCTTCTTTATTCTCCCAATTTCTCCTGGAATGGATCCACTAAATTTGTTGTATGACAAAGAAAGCGTCTGAAGTTGTAAACATTCCGATAGATTGGAAGGAATTTCACCAACCAATTCATTTTGAGATAAATGAAGCCCTTGGATTCTTGGGAAGCCATGGCATATTTGAAGAGGGAGATTACCAGTCAAGTTATTCCCTGTAAAAGCAAGATTTTCCATTGCCGATATGTTGAAAACCTGCAATGGTATTACACCAGTGAGTCTGTTATATTGCATTGAAAGTGTTTTCAAGTTATGAAGATTTCCAATTTCTCCTGGAATGGATCCACTAAATTTGTTGTACGACAAAGAAAGCTTCTGAAGTTGTAAACATTCCGATAGATTGGAAGGAATTTCACCACCCAATTCATTTTCAAACAGATAAAGCTGTTGGAGTCTTGGGAAGCCATTGCATATTTGAAGAGGGAGATTACCAATTAAGTTATTCCCTGCAAAAGCAAGAATTTCCATTGTAGATATGTTGAAAATCTGCAATGGTATTACGCCGTGAGTCTGTTATCTTGTAATGCAAGATATTTCAAGTTACGAAGATTTCCGATGTCTTCCGGGATTTTCCCTTGTAGAGGATTGAAAGAGAGATCCAAATACTGGAGAATGGATATATTAGAGAGAGAAGGTGGGATGAAACCTGTAAAACTGTTATTTCTAAGCTTCAAAACTTGTAATTTAGGTAAGAAATGAAGCCATGAAGGAATTTCGCCACTGAAATTGTTGAAACTGAAGTGCATGATTTTTAATCGTCGGAGTTTAATCAACTCTTGAGAGACACTACCATGAAAATAGTTTCTGCTTAAGTTTATAGAAACAAGGAAGGATAGATTTCCCAATTGGGAAGGTATCTTTCCAGTAAGATTCATGCTAGAAATATCCAAGGCAGTCACTCTTTGGTGGCGAAGACCACAAGTAACTCCAATCCAGACACAAACAGAAGTAGAAACCGACCAATTTTTGGATAAAATGTGTGAAGGATCTAAATTTATGTGGGCTTTGAAGGTAAGAAGAGAAGATTGATCAGTAATAATATTTGTTGTTGCCATGGCTCTGCAGGCCATTAGACTCTGTAACAACAAAATTAAACGAAGAAAGTAATTAGCCTTCTGCATGACACTTTTTCTTGCTACAACTAACGATGCTGGATTGGAGGTATAAATACTAAAAATACATACAAATTTTTTTTTATTTTTTTTTTTGGTTTAGCCTTCCGTTTGCCTCGTGCTTCCCCAAGATACCAAAGTCAACTAATAATCAGGTTCATGCTTCTTTAAACTTTTTTTTTTCCTTCAAATTCATTTTGAATTGCACGGTCTCTAGATAAAATAAGGAATAATTACTGCAGCAACCCCAAACTTTTCAAAGCTTTGTAGGTTTTACTCTTAACATTTCGTTTATTGCACCCGTGATTCTACATCTTCCAAGTACATAATTTACAAACTGCCACATGTATTAAAATGAACCGATAAAGGGGGATTCAAAATCATAATGCGTGTTGTAATCGATTTTAAAAACACTTTCTAGTTGTTCATTAGTTTAGAGTTAATATTAATTAGAGCCATGCTACATGTACCGAGGGGGATTATCTAGCGGTGGCAAAAAAGCTCGCCGGCTCGGGCTCGGTTACACCGAGCCGAAGCTCGGACCGAGCCCCATTTTGGGGCATCGGCCCGAGCCCGTGGCCCAGGCGAGCCGGCCAATTTAAAAAAAAAATTTAGGAAAGCTGCCTTGCGCAGGTAGCTTTCAAGAATTTTATTTATAAAAAAAAAAAAATTAAAAAAACACAAACCGGCTCGGTCCGGGTTCGGCTTAGCCCGTTTAGGCTCGGGTCTAAAGTTCGGGCCGAGCCTTATTTTTTTGATCGGGCTCTGCTCGGCTCGACTCGACTCGAGCTAAAAAAAGCTCGGTCCAAAAAAGCTCGAGCCGAGCCTAGACTTTTTTTCCCGACTCGGGCTCGGCTCGTTGACATCCCTAGGATTATCTAATGGTGTCCCCCCTCTCACATCGGGGGTGTGGGGCCTCGGCTCGAAATTTTTTAATGCACGCTGGGCCCGCAAATCATGTGAGGGGGGGACACAATTCAGTCACCCCCTCGGTACAAATATCATTTCTCTATTAATTAACACTAGAGTAAGTCGTAAGTACATTGTCCTCGTGGAAACAATATTTTATTCACAATTGTATTACTTGGCTACAATATTTTACACTAGCAAAATTTTGTCGATCAACAAAAGTGATTTCATTTCTTTTATATTGAGCTCCTACGTTATTTGTTGTCATGTACCGAATGGAAATTTTGTGTGCCTCAAGTTTCTTTAGTCCAGTTAGATATTAAGGCCTGTCCGGAAGCCCTTTCTTCCCATTTTTAGCAATTAAGTGACCGTTTTTTACTGCTGAATGGAGCCCACTTTGGCAGCAAAATCTGACATTTTTGACACCAAATACTGAAGAAGCCCATATGTCATGCAAAATGAGGCAAAAACGTCATTCTGTCATAAAATGGTCCAATATTGCGACTGCAATGTCAATTTTCTTTGGAAAATGGTGAAAAGCAACTGTCCAAATTTTACTTGGCAACGATTGAAATTGCAATTCTAATTGTACCCAGACAAGGCCTAAATGTCATTCCACCAAATGAACAATAATAGAGCATTGTTAAAAAGCATTACTCTTGACTATATATCTATATTTCCAATGGGGTTAATTTTACAAATGGTCACTGAAGTTATAGCAAAATAACAAAATGGTCACTAAAGTTCAAAACTTGCATTAACGGTCACTCAACTTTCAGACACTTTCAAAAATGGTCACTGAGATAAGTTTTTGACTTTTTTGTTGTAATTGAAACCTAACTTAACAAAACACGACCTCGGGGCAATTGTGTCAATGTATCATTACTCTCTTAAATATCCCATGCCTCATGGTGTAAGAAAAGTTAAGGGAAATAGGGACATCGCTGAAAAGTGTAGAGTAAAGATTGATCCAAAGAGGCATGAAATTCTTATCCCTAGGAAGTCCACATGGTGTATACACAGGAGCCCAACCTCAATCCATTAGACCCATGTCTAAGGATAAAAGTAGGAAAGCCTGTAGAGAAACTGGATACTGTGGAGGTCAGAGGAGTGGACCCACCAAGGGAACTCATAATAGGTCATGAGCTGCAGCCACTTCTCCGAAGTCAAAACATCAACTTCCTTCGAGAAAACCTTGATGTTTTCGCCTAGGACCACTCAGACATGAAGGAAATAGATCCAAGGATCATTGGTCACAAATTGGGCATTGATCTCTTGATGCGGCCTAAGCAGCAACGGCGCCGACCTCTAAACCTAGAAAGATATGAAACTCTAAACAAAGAAGTGCAGAAATTACTCCATAATGGATTTATCTAAGAGGCGAAATATTTGAAGTGGATTGCCGACCCAGTCTTGGTTAAGAAAAGTAATGGAGATTAGAGAATGTGTATCGACTTTACTGATCTAAATAAAGCATGTCCTAAGGAAAATTTTCCACTACCAAGAATAGACCAAATGGTGGATGCAACAGTAGGATGTGAGTTGCTCAGTTTCATGGATGCATATTCAGGTATAATCAAATTCCTATGTTTGAACCAGATCAGGAACACATGGCCTTCGTCACTGATCGAGGTCTTTATTGCTATAAAATGATGCCTTTGGTCTCAAAAATGCTGGAGCTACTTACCAATGCTTGGTTAATTCTATGTTCGCCAAGCAAATTAGCAAGACGATTGAGGTATGCATCGATGACATGTTGGTAAAAAGTACGAATGCCCAGAATCATCAGCAACACCACGCTGAAATGTTTCAAATTTTGAGAAAGTATGGAATGAAGCTGAACCCATATAAATGTGCCTTTAGGGTAAGCTCGGGAAAATTCCTAGGTTACCTGGTAAAACGTAAAGGGATTGAAGTAATCCTGAGAAAATAAGGGTCATTATTGAAATGCGCCCCCAACTAAACCCAAAGAAGTCCAGAGTTTGACAGGAGGAATAGTCACCCTCAACCACTTCATGTCAAAATCAATAGATAAATGCAAACATTTCTTTGATGTATTGAGAGAGGTAAAAAGATTTGAATGGACATAGGAGGTCTAGCTCGCCTTTGATCAGCTGAAACTACATTTAGCACAACCACTAGTGTTATCGAAAATAAAAGCTGACATTGATGCTATATCTAGTAGTGTCTGAACATGCAACCAATGATGTATTAAACAGGGAGGAGGAAGGAGTACAACATCATGTCTATTACATCAGCAAAGACTTGCATGAGGCCGAACTCCATTATTCTCCATTAGAGAAATTATCTTATGTAGTAATCATAGAAACTCGGAAGTTAAGACCTTACTTTTTAGAACATCCAATCGAGGTCTTAACTAATTATCCGTTGAGACAGGTTTTACAAAAACCTGATACTTCAGGAAGGACGGTTAAGTGGGCAGTAGAGCTCGATCAATTTGACATAAGGTATAAGCCACACACCTCCATAAAGGGTCAAGCTCTCGTCGACTTCATTGCGGAGTTCAGTTCAGACCCAATAGAAGAATCCCATCACCATATACCTTGGAAACTTTTTGTTGATAGGTCATCCATTGAAGCATCCAAGCTACCAACTGTTCTGTGAGGCACTCATAGCTGGCCTAAGGATGGTAAGAGAAATGAGGGTAGACAATTTGATAGTTTATAGCGATTCGCAGCTAGTGGTTAACCAGGTCAACGAAGCTTACCAAGCGAAAGAAGAAAAGATGAACAATTACCTCAAAGTTGTTAAGCGAGAGATGAAAAGTTTCAAATATGTGCAAATCAAACTAGTTCCTAGAACTCAAAATAGTCATACTGACGATTTAGCTCAGTTAGCAACTAGTAAAGGGGTTGAGGAATTTATAGCAACCCAATAGGGATGATCTGCCACCCAAATATTGAGAAATTGAAGGTAGTTTTTATAACAACCGACCTAAAATCAACATGGATTGATGAGATCGTTGCATATTTGAAAACAGGTTCATGTCCTGAAGATCCTGTTATGGTGAGAAAACTCAAAGGGCAGCCAGATATACATTAATCAATGACATCCTATATAAGTAAGGGTATTATGTCCCATTATTTAGATGCTTAAGCGAAGAAGATGCACTGCATGCTTTGGAAGAGGTGCATGGTGGAATATCTGGAAATCATGCCGGAGGACAATTGTTAGTTCCTAAAATTATAAGACAAGGATATTTTTGGCATACCATGAAAAAAGATGCATTGGAGTTCACTAGGAAATACGACAAATGTCAGCGATTCGTCCCCAATATCAATCTTCCACCAGGAGAGCTGAATTGCGTGATGGCCCCATGGCTTCTTTCCAAATGGGGGGGTCGATCTGATTGGCCCCATGCCTGCTGGAAAGGGAGAAACAAAGTTCGCAATCGTGGCGGTCGATTATTTCACTAAATGGGTGGAGGCCGAACCCTTGGCCAAAATAACTGAGTATAAGACTACTGAATTCATATGGAAGTCTATCATATGGAGGTTCGGGATACAAAAGTACTTCTCCATGCCAATCCACCCTCGAGCTAATAGTCAAGTTGAAACAATTAATAAGATCATCAAGCATACACTGAAAGCTAAACTTGATGCTCTTAAGGGAGGATGGTCTAAGAAATTCCTCAGTGTGTTGTGGTCTTATGATACTACATCTAGAAACAGCACTAGGGAAACCCCATTTTCTTTGGCTTTTGGAGTAGAAGTCGTCACCCTGCTTAAGATAGGAATCTCCTCTACTCGAATAATGACATATTGTGAAAATGGGAATGAACAGGTGTTACAGAAACGTGGTATACAAACAACGTAATGCAAGGTATTACAATCAAAAAGTTAAGAAACAAGAATTCGAGATTGGCGACCTTGTATTAAGGAAAATATTTTTAGAAACAAGATAACTTAATTATGGATCCTTGGGACCTAACTGGGAAGGTCCTTACAAAGTAACCAATGTATTACTTAGAAAGGCCTATGAATTGGAAGATATGAAAGGAAGACCTCTACTGCATCTCGAGAATGCAGAACATCTCAAAAA